>BFEA01000336.1:707291-724193 GCA_003427395.1 Chara braunii
ATAGCTGCCATAGCTGTAGTTAGTAGTGAGTGTGTGTGTTTGCTCGAGTGTTAGAGTGATGCGTGTGGGATATCCAGGGTGATCCAGTGTATGTGAACAGTGAGATGTTTGGGCGCTGAAGTCGCCATAGCCAATTGAGAGCGAACTCGTATCTGAAAGCCATATCTCTGAGTTTTGAGTGGGCGCATGTCGCCAGTATGCTGCGTTGCTGTTTACCTGCATGAAAAGTGTGTTTGAGAACGAGTCTGATTGCAGATCCAAGCGAATATTCTATTAGACTGGGTATGCACGACCTCGCTGACTTCCCTAAAAAGACGCAAGGACTGGAGCCCAAAGGCATTAAGCCGTGAGCTGAAACAAACAAAACGTAGCAACAAGGGGAGGGCAGAAAAAAGACAGCAAGAGAAATGGCATGTGGCATCATCAGAGGGCAAAGGCTGGAGGGCAAGGGGGAGGCGGGTGGGCAGACAGACAGCATGCCACAAAGCAAACGGGGAGGCGGGTGGACAGACAGACAGCATGCCACAAAGCAAACAACACAAGGCAGCAAAGCATATAAGCTGGAGGGCATGGGGGAGGCAGGTGGGAAGAAGAACAGCACAAAACAACATAGCACACTCGGTGAAAGGCATGGGGTAGACTGATGGTCAAGCAAACAGCGTTAAGGCAGCGAGGGAAACAGCAGCAAGACAAACGACGACAATGCAAAAACAACACCCGAAAAAAGTACAAGTATAAACAAGGCAAAGACTGAAAAACGTAATAAACAGATGATGAAAGATTGTTTCGTCAGAGTTGCACCGACTCATCAGGAGGCTGAACCCTCGACAATCTGCGGAATCTCCATGTTTGATGGTTCAGGTCATGAACCCTTTGACCCTTGTTGAAGGCAGACTGTCCCCAAGCGGAACATAGCAGCGGGCAGCAAACCTGTGGAGCACCAGGCAACACGGCTGCACAACGCCAAAAAACGACTGCAAGGAACGACATGGCACACAGGACATGCAGCGCGGCGACCGTGTAGTAAAGCACACAAGCAAGGCAACCACACTGCAAGGGGCGACAGGGCGAGCGGACCAGCAACCCGGCAACCGTGGAGCAAAGCACAACGCACCCGCAGCGAGGCAACCAGCCAACAAGGCCCGCAAGCAGCAAACACGGAAGGCACGGCCAGCGGAAGGGCAGCAAGGCAGCGGACCAGCGAAGCGCAAGGCAACACCAACAACACGGCCACACCACACAGCAAACAGTTCAACCTACAAAGAACCACATGTGAAGCAAGCGGGACAGGCAGCAGGGCAGTGGTGGAGCGCAGACGAGGCCGTCCACACATCCAACACGGAGCTAAGCAGGGCATGACCTACTCACATCACCATTGAACCCTGCAGACTGTTGGTTCCCACCACCCACTGAGCAAAGGAGTCGCTCCGACGACCATCCTTCATCACCCATAGGCAACACAGACATCCAGAACCGAGCGGCCCCCATAAGAGTGCAGTAGGCACTCCAAACAAGACCACCGACTGTTTGGCACTACTTAAGGGTGCTCAGTTGGGCACACCAAAAGACTTTAAAAAATCAGAGGGACGACAGACAACAGAAGAAAGACTGACAGACATGTGTATGTGTGTGTGTGTGTGTGTGTGTGTGTGTGTGTGTGTTACCTTACGTTACCCACGACGCATTACGTCAGGAACCCCACAGTAAGCTGTGGTACGTCTGTTCAGCCCATAGGATTTCAATGCAACCCGGTCTTATATGTATCCCTCTCTTGCCAAAGCAACCTTCAATGGTTATACGTCATTCATACCCTCGTATCCATAAAGATGAAAAAAATCCAGAATTCAAATAAGATAAATTCCATTCGTAGGGTTGGAGCTAGGACACAGTTCCTTGTTGGATAATAATGATAAGGAAGGCATAGAATGCAAAAGTCAGCAGTGAGTAGACCATGCATTTGAGGGAGCAGTGAAAAAAGACAGTCGGAGGCCGAGATCTGTTGCGACTGGTGGCTCTTAGAGTGTTGATCTCACAATTGAGTGCCAGGTTGGCTCTCATAAGATATTGTAAAGCTACCTGGTCTCATTCCCTGCGTCCGATCATGGCGCCCTCAGCCAGGTTCAGGATTGCACGGTGGCCATTGTAGATCTCAGAAGATGGAGGCCGTCCAATGTTTTATTTCTTCAGTGTCATCATCAGAGGGGGGCTCATAATGATAATCTGGGTTGATGGATGGGGGATCACCTCTTCGAATGAGGACGTCCATGAGCAAGGCAATGCATTTCTCAATTGTAACAATCCTATCTCGGAGCATTTCTATACCACTAGGGGGAGTGTCGATGTCGGCCGCCACTCTGTTTTGGAGTCAGTTACTGTGACGCAAAAGGGATTTCGATTCCCTGGGTCTGTCACCAGGTAGGGCGAGGTGATCTGAGATCTGTGAGCCTCATGCGTCGACAGCGTCCGGTAGGTCAAAGGAATCATATCATTAACTCCTATTGTTATCATTTTATCCTCATGATGCCAATGGCGATTGATTGATGGGATGCAATTCCCTACATCGTGAGTAATTATTTGTACGAAAGGATCTGTGTACAGGAATCATCCTTCTCATGATCCTGCTTTCAGTCAAGAATCTCGGTGATGTCTATCAGGCAGATAATAATGGTTATATCACCTATACATGCCGTGCAGATCAGTACAACCGGAGTTTGGATATTATGCTTTGGGAATCGCAGGTTGGTGGTGCTGATATGCGGGGGAACGACGGGGGGATATTCAAACCATGGGACCGAGCACAAGATATTCTCATGGCTGTGCAGGTAATGCCGTCATGAGGAGTACGAGATCATGGTCCTATCAATCAGTCCTTCATGGGCTCATTAAGTCCAATCCTGCAGCGGGCCTTCATCTGCCCTGGCCTACAGCCAGGGCCTATTTGGATATTTGCCAGTTCGGCCTGTGGGACCAGGCCGTGGCCTGACCCCACAGGCTGTGCACTGTTTCAGTCCAGTCCCGTTCTGCCCGGTACCACTGTCGGGACCAGGCCAGTCCAGTCCAGTCAGTCAGTCCGCTGGGGGTATACCCCAGCTGTTGTCTGTTTTTTGCTCATTCTTCATTTTTGCACTGTTGGAGTACGTGCGGTGTTGAGTCTGCGTCGGAGCTGCGCTGTCCCTTCCAGCTCCTTCTTCACTTCCTCCTTCCTCAACCCCTTCTTCTCCATCCTGTCGGACCGCCATCCCGGCGTCCGGCACACTGGTATGAGAGCGGGAACGGTCCCCGCTCCCACCCGCCATGGAGAGAGGACACATGGCGAAAAAGGGATAGGACCATCACGACGCATGTGCGGAAGCGTCAACGACAAGGCCACCGCTCGCGCGCGCGTGCCACGCGCCCACGCTGCCCTGCCCCACCCCGCTCCCAGATATATATTTTCAAGATCCGGGAGTGCTGCAGCTGCCAGGGTTTGAACCTGGGCAGCTGCTGCTCATGAGCATGCGTGGCCAATGCGTTAACACACTGGCCAAAGCCACAGTATGGATTGATATTGTGGCTTGTTGCCGTTGAAGAGCTGGCACAGCAGCTATTTGTGGCTGGTTGCTGTTGAAGAGCTGGCACAGCAGCTATTTACCCCCCCCCCGTCGGCGAGCAGCGAGCAGCGTGCGGCAGAGCTATTTGCCGCCCCCCCCCCCCTCTCCCCCCGCCATGGCTGCTGCTGCCTGCGGACGTGGCAATCTGCTGTGCCACGTGGACACCTGCTGAAACCTCCCCTGGCTAGGGGACTGCACCACGTACATATATGTTGTCACATACATATATATATTGTCACATCACTACAAACTAAAAGACACACTTTGCGGAACAAAGAATAAAAGCAAAAAACGGGCACAGTGATAACATGCAAAAATAAAAAGAAAAACAAAAACAAAAAGAAAAAACAAGGGCAAATTGAAACCATTAAATTTCTCATTCTTCTTTGAACTCCACCTCCACTGTGCCTCTCACGTGCAAGGCTATATATATATCGTCAAATAGAATATATATAAACTCCGACGAAACAGTTTGTCACAGCCCCTCGTTTGTTGTCCTCTTCTCCCTCTCTGCCTACGGTTTACCGGGCAGTTCTATTTGACGATATATATATATTTTATACTACTTCACTGTTGCAGCAGCAGTTTGGCAACAGTTCAAGATCCTCCCCCCGGCTAGGGGGCTGTGTGACTGTGGCAGTAGGGTGGCTCATCAAGATCTCAGCCAACCCTGGATCATCATCATCTTTTTACTGCTGTGGTATCACACCAGCAGCATCCTGAAGGCCAAGATCCTGTGGATCTTGGTAGAACTCTGCTCTTGGCCACCCAAGAGGATCTTCGTAGAACTCTGCTCTTGGCCACCCAAGAGCCTGGTATCACCATCCTACCACTAACCCACTCTCTCCCAACCTCTTTTCTCTTTCCCCCCCCATCATCTAATAATCTTTTCCCCTCCCCTACCTGTGGCATACTGTGTAGCCACACGGCCTGCAGGGCCCGTTCCGCATTCTCAGCCTAAAAGCCTAGAAATAAGAGCTTACAGGCCCCCTGTCGTTTCAGCCTGAAAACTGAAAACGAGGGCCTGCAGGCCCTATTTCGTTTTCAGCCTATAACAGGGCCGTTCAGGCCCTGAGTCTTTTCAGCCTGAAACGGAGGGCCACTTTCGGGCCCTCATAAGATCGTCCTGCCCTAGAACTCAGGCAACAAACCAGGGTTTTGGGAACAGGCTATTTTTGGCCTGTTCCCCACGCCAGCCTCAGCAGGAGCTGCAGCGCCAGCCCCTGGCTTGCCCTGGCATTGGCAAGAGCAGCCTCCTGGACTGCCTCGCCCTGCAGCTGCAGGCAGTCAGGAGGCAGGCCGAGTAGTACATAGGGAGTTCCCATGCACTTCACGGGTAGGGAGTTGGACAGAAGGTAGGAGGCAGTCTTCAGGATTCCGCAGCAGCACTCTGGAGGAGCGCAGCAGGAGTAGCTTAGCGCTAGCAGTAGTCTTCAGCACTGGGCGCTAGTAGCTGCAGGAGTAGTCTGCAGCGCAGGGCGCTAACTCATGGTAGTGGTAGCAGTGTTGGAGAGAGATGGCTGGCGGAGGCCAGTAAGACTTACCTGTGGCGCCATAGCTCCAGCTCCATCTTCGAGGTACCTGCATCAAGGCGCCAGCTTCACAGGTTAGTACCGGACTGAGAGAGAGAGAGAGAGAGAGAGAGAGTTCTTCTTCTTCCTCTTCTAAGTTTACCATCTCTTCTTCACCCTCTCCCTATCTGACTTCTCAGTATCTGCAGACTACGAGAGAGAGAGAGAGAGCGAGATTGTGACTTGAGACTTGACAACATTGGATCCAGACTCGACATTGGGATTTAGACATTTTGACGAGGGACTATTTGGGCCTGTGCGGAAGACTTGGTGTTGACGACATTCCCATCTNGAAGACTTGGTGTTGACGACATTCCCATCTTCCCCTCTTCTTCGTCTAACCCCCCTCTTCTTCGTCTGTGTATGGTTGGGGCTGGCGCATTCTTCCTGTGTGAGCGCCAGACCCCTTCACACCATGGAGTGATGATGATGACGTATGTTCGGGGCTGCATTGCAATATTGATTGTTCGGATCATTGGTATCTAAGTCTTCCGCTACGCTATCTTGTACTTTGTCTGAGGGGTCGGTTCTTGTTCTGGTCTGCACCGTTACAGTATGCAACAGTTTGGTATCGGAGCGGACCTCTCAATCAGAGGACCCGCTCAATCAAGTAGCCAGCTTGCTTGAGCTATTGATTACTCATTAGTAAATCAAATAGGACTTCGTCAAATCTCTGGAAAAAAAAAATTCTCGCAGCAAATATCTGAAAATTTCTGATAATCGCATTTCGTTTTACCTGAAATTTTATGATATTAGTATTTCGTTTTCACGGAACAAATATCTGAAAATTTCTGATAACGCATTTCTTTTTATCTGAAAATTCCTGAAAGTAGCATTTCGTTTCTCTGATATTCGCATACATAGCCGAAAATTTCTGATGTTAACATTCCGTTTTCAAGGCATATTAGGATAACGATAGAAGTGGTCATATTCTCGGAAACCGAAATCTTGCGAAGCCTACCAGCATTTCGTTAGGCATATTAGGAGGTTGCCATATTCTCAGAAACTGAATTTAGTTCTTTTCTGAAAAACGCATCTCTACTCTATTTCGCAATTTTTTTTATTTTTTTTCAAGATCGCATTTTGTGAAAGTCGAAACTTTGCGGAACCTGGCCTAGATCTCGCTCATATTACTCTTCTGACATGCCTCACTCATAGCAGATCGACAGACTTACAAAAAAAAAAAAAAGGGGGTAATCATCTTCTTTTATTTTTTTATTTATTTTAGTCTGTTGATTAGGACTGGGAGGAAAGGATAGCTGGGTTGGTTACCTACCTGCATTTCCCTCCCACCCACCCCTTTGCATGCATTCCCAGATTGGTACAGTGCCACGTCAGCAACAGTGCCATGTCAGCAACAGTGCCATGTCAGCAGTACTACATCAGCAGTGCCACAGTGCCACGTCAGCAGTGCCCCGCCACCATGACGGGCTCAGCTCTGGGAATGCAGGCCGATTGGCCAATGAGTCCATTGCCGAGTACCGGCAACGTTTCGAAGCTCAGCTCGCACTAATCGAGGCTGAGGAACAGTGCCAGCTGGCAGCCGAGGCTGTCCGCCTACAGGCTGAAGCGGCGGCAACAGTTGAAAAGCAGCGAACTCAAGCCGAAGCTGAAGCAGATACCCAGGCACGCCGCAAGGAGGCCCGGGATCTGTTACAGCGGCATGAAGCCACCAGCATTAAAAAGCTCAAGTTTTGGCATTTTGAACCATCTGAGAAGCACGACGACTCGACACCGGAGGAGCAGCATAATGAATTCATGGCCAAACTCGTGACCACGTTAGTTTACACTTGACCACCTGCAGTCCGAGCTGGCGAACCTCCAGCGGGCCGTGCGGAACCACAAGGCTCAGCACGAGGATGCAGCACGGGCACTTGATTCCCGTGTACAGGACTCGGAGCAAACTGCACCAAGAACAGAGGCTGGCGAGTCCAGCAGTGCACACTCTGCCCGCCAATTGGAGGAACGAGTCGATCACATAGTGGCAACGCTAGGTGATCTCAGCACCTTCGCAGCACCAGCCACCATTAGCCAGCAGCTGGACACACTGAAGACCAAGATCAGGCAGCGACAACAGCCGTTCGACCCCGATTGCAGCACCAGCACGGCGAAGCATTACAAGATGCCGACGTTCCGGATCGAGAAGTTTGATGACTACACACATCAAGACCAGGTCGTCTGGTGGCAAGGATTCACAACGGAGTTGCGGATTCATGAGGTCCCCGAACATCTCTTCATCGGCGCACTGTTCCTTAACGCCAAGCGAGGATGCCAGATCTCGCTGAGCCATATGGCAACCGTCCACGGCGTCCAAGTCTTCGACCTACACAAGAAGGTCTCCTGGGAGGATCTGACAAAAGAATGGAAGAAGCGGTTCATCCTTGACGACGCCCCGACGCTCGCCATCAACCGCATCTTCACGATCGCTCAAGGAAACACAATGACACGTGATTGGCTCAAGGATTGGCAGAAAATCGTGGCGACGCCCAATCTGGACTTGCCATTTCCGCACCTGCGCCAGGAGTTCTACAACCGGTCCTGCGCTGCTTTGAGCCTCGCGCTTCGTGATCACAAGCAGTACAACACCTTCGCCGAACTCATCAACAAGGCGAGGGAGATCATCAAGACAACCAGGGTGGCTGCACACGAGAAGTTAACGTGGCAGCCAACCTATGTGGAAAAGGTGAGAACTGGTCTGAGGCCGCAGCATGTCGCTGCAGTCCAAACGGACAACATTGTGGAAGACCCGGCAGCCACCCAAGCGTCAAGTGAGGGAGATCAGGTGGCTGATGTCCGAGGAAACGGGAAGGCGAAAACCGCATCGCCGGCCGGAAACGGACAGCCAGCACCATGGGTCAAGTTTCACTTGACCGAGGCGGAATACAAGTGGCGCGGCCGCTACGGCTGCTGCTATTGGTGCAACAGCACCAAGCACAAGACCTCCCAATGCCCGGATCAAGGCAAGGAGGATGTTCGGCCTCACATCAACTCGGGAAACTGAGTTGCGCGGGAGGTGAGGCGACTCCACCTCTCACTCCGCCAAATTCGGCTGCCTTGCTAGCGGCCTCCTACACATCTGGGGAGGATGCGAATGTCGCAAGTTCTCGTCACACTTACGAGGACTATGCTGTCCACTTGGTCCCACCGTTGGACCACCCGCTCCACGTGCAACAATCTACTGCATGCACGGTTTCACCACCATCGGCAACCGATTCGGCAGCTTCGCCGCCACCCATCGCCGAGGATTCAACGTCATGGTCAAGACGTGAAGAGCTCGACCCGTTGACGTTCGCGGACTTCCAGTGGATGCCAGTTCCCCCGACCGGTCGATTGCCGAAACCGCATTGCAACGTGCTCATGGCACAATTGCGGGATTACTTGCACACTGCAGTACCAACTCCGTTGATGGACGCCGGAGTAGAGGTTGTCGACCTTCACAATTACATTGCAAAGATCGACCGCGAGTTCAAGACACAACGGTACGACAGCATCGACGCTACATTGTTATATGTACGAATTCAGATCGGGGAGGCGACCTGCAGCGCTTCGATCGATTGCGGAGCATCTTGCAACTACATGAGCCATAACTTTATGGTACGCGCCGGCCTTGGCCCACGCGTCCGGAGGAAGTCCCAGCCTACACAAGTCACGTTGGCAGACGGTCACACGCACAAGTCAATCGACCGGTGCATAGATGACATCCCCGTGTACTTTGCCCCGCATGCAAGCGAGGCGRTGTCCTTSGATATTTTGGACACCAAATTCGACATGATCTTGGGCATGTCATGGCTGCGAAGCGAGGATCACGTGGTGAACTTCTACCGCCGCACCATTCACGTTCGTGATCGGAACGGAGTACGAGTCCCATGCACGGTGCCTCCTCCTCACCCTTCGATCAGCTGCCACGTAGTGTCCGCCGCAAGCATGCGAGCTTCCATCATCAGAGACGACATCGAGGAGATGGGGGTGTGTTTTCTCAACGCCCTCCCGCCCCATGATGCTTCATTGACGGACTCACTTCGGACCTATGCATCACCAAGCTTCTCGACGCCTACGACGACGTGTTCGAAGGCCCGCACAGAGTAGTACCGGATCGGCCCATCCGCCACGAGATCATCCTCGAGGACGGGGTTATACCTCCGCGTGGTTGCATCTACCGAATGAGCGAGGAAGAGCTAAGTGTGCTACGGCCACAACTCGACGACATTCTTGAGAAAGGCTAGATTCGGCCTAGCTCCTCGCCATACGGTGCTCCCGTTCTCTTCGTCCGGAAGAAGAACAAGGATTTGCGGTTGTGCATTGATTATCGCAAGCTCAACGCGCAAACGGTCAAGAACGTCGGCCCTCTTCCGCGCATCGACGACCTTCTCGAACGGCTGGGCGGCGCCAAGTTCTTCTCCAAGCTCGACCTCAAGTCGGGATATCACCAACTCGAGATCCGACAGGAGGACCACTACAAGACCGCGTTTAAGACGCGATATGGGCATTTCGAATGGGTTGTTATGCCGTTTGGCCTTACGAATGCCCCAGCCACTTTCCAAGCGGCTATGACAACGGAGTTCCGACACATGTTGGATCGATTCGTACTTATCTACCTCGACGACATTTTGGTGTACAGTCGGAGTTTGGACGAGCATGTGGAGCACCTGCGCACCGTTTTGGAGCAGCTACGACAAGCCAAGTACAAAGCCAACCGCGACAAATGCGAATTCGCGCGGCAGGAGCTGGAGTACTTGGGACATTATGTGACACCGCAAGGCATTCGTCCGCTTGCGGACAAGATCGAGGCCATCCGCGTATGGCCTGAGCCCACCAACACCACGGACATTCGTTCATTCATGGGGTTGGCAGGCTACTATCAGCGATTCATCACCGGGTACTCAAGGATTGTTGCACCTATGACGAGATTACAATCGCGAAAGGTGCCATTCGTGTTCGATGATGACGGACGCCGATCATTCCAAGCACTCAAGACGGCCATGCTCATGGCACCCGTCCTTAGCATCCACGACCCCACCCTGCCAACGAGAGTGACAATTGACACTTCCGGCTATGGCATTGGCGCAGTCTTGGAACAACACGACGGCGACGACTGGCACCCTATGGAGTTTTTCACCCACAAAGTGCCTCCCATCAATTCGCTTGACGATGCAAGGAAGAAGGAGCTGCCTGCGTTCGTGATGGCTGGCGACACTTCCTCCTTGGGCGTCGTAGGTTCACATGGGTCACGGACAACAACCCATTAACCTACTACAAGACGCAGGATACGGTGAGCAGCACGATCGGATGATGGATGTACTTCATCGACCAATTTGACTTCACATCGAAACATCTCCCCGACCTCTCCAATCGCGAACCAGATGCACTCTCGCGAAGACCTGATCTTTGCGCTATGACACATCATGCTTTCGCGTTTGACGAGGAACTCCAGCGACACTTCATCCGACCTATGAGTCTGATCTGGACTTCGCCACGTTGTATGCGCAGCTATTTTCGGATCACTCGCCGGCCAGCCACTATCGCATTGCCGACCGATACTTGCTCCTCCACTCGAGAGGCAAGGACTTATTGTATGTCCCACGAGACCGTCGTCTTCGGACTCGCCTTCTCCGGGAGTACCATGACTCGCGACTCGTCGGCCATTTCGGAGTCAACCGCACTAGTAGCTGCAGGAGTAGTCTGCAGCGCAGGGCGCTAACTCATGGTTGGGGTTAGAAGTGTTGGAGAGAGATGGCTGGAGGAGGCCAGTGAGACTTACCTATGGCGCCATAGCTCCACCTCAATCTTCGAGGTACCTGCATCAAGGGGCCAGCTTCACAGGTTAGTAGCGGACTGAGAGAGAGAGAGAGAGAGAGAGAGAGAGAGAGAGAGAGAGAGAGAGAGAGTTCTTCTTCTTCCTCATTAGTCCACCATCTCTTCTTCACCCTCTCCCTATCTGACTTCTCAGTATCTACAGACTACGAGAGAGAGAGAGAGCGAGTGTTGTGACTTGAGACTTGACGACATTGGATCCAGACTCGACATTGGGATTTAGACATTTTGACGAGGGACTATTTGGGCCTGTGCGGAAGACTTGGTGTTGACGACATTCCCATCTTCCCCTCTTCTTCGTCTAACCCCCCTCTTCTTCGTCTGAATATGGTTGGGGCTGGCGGATTCTTCCTGTGTGAGCGCCAGACCCCTTCACACCATGGAGTGATGGTGATGATGTATGTTCGGGGCTGCATTGCAATATTGATTGTTCAGATCATTGGTATCTAAGTCTTTCGCTACGCTATCTTGTACTTTGTCCGAGGGGTCGGTTCTTGTTCTGGTCTGCACCGTTACAATATGCAACAGTTTGGTATCGGAGCGGACCTCTCAATCAGAGGACCCGCTCAATCAAGTAGCCAGCTTGCTTGAGCTATTGATTACTTGCACCGTTACAAATCTCTGGAAAAACAAAATTCTCGCAACAAATATCTGAAAATTTCTGATAATCGCATTTCGTTTTAGCTGAAAATTTATGATACACGACTACCCACTCCGCTCTCGCGTTCCCCTCCCTCTCACCAGTGGTCCCCTATCCCCATACCATAACCCCTCTTTCCCCCCACCTCCACCATGTCTACCTCTCTTCCTCCACCGCCCACGGACAGGGCTACATCTGAGGAGCTCGTCGCGGCGCCGTCCACCTCTCAGGCGCCCACCCACCCAACGGTCGAGGAACAGCACGTTGTGGACCCCACAGACCTCCGCGCTGTTCTTGCGTCTCTCCTTGCACCTCTGCAAGCACGACTCAATGCGCTTGCACCCTTGGAGAGGCAAGTAAACGCACTCGCCCTTGAATTTCACCACCTCAAGGGCTCTCCTCATCGCTCGCCCCACCACTCGCAGACCCCATCCCCTACCGGCTCGGAGTCCGGCTCTCCACAACTCCAGGGATGGAGACAGGGCGGTTCATCCTCCTCCGCGGGCCAGGCCCAACACTCCCCCTCCGCAGTGGTGAGTGCTGCTGCCGCTTAGACCGTACCGTCTGTTGTGGCACATCCAGTGGCCCCTGGCGCTCCCGCCACCCCGACCGCTTCGGCCACTGCCGCATGTTGTCGCCCAGATACCGGTATCTGGCCAGGCAGTTTCATCTACCCACCCTGGTGCTGCTTTCCAGCTTCCTGCACCGGTCGCAGCACTACGGCTCAGAGTTCTTCCTCCTCCCGCTAGGGTACTCTCTCCGCCCCCTCCACCCCCAACCCCGCGCACACAACGGGTGGCTACCCTACAGGCCACTGTGGCCCAGCTCCAGGCGGAGATTCTCTCCCTGAGACAGCCTCACCCATCACAGGCTGCTCACCCTTCTTCTTCTTATACCACCCCTCCCACCGCTGTCTTGCCGGTCGAGGGGCTCCCCTCGACTGGCTCACCCCTCTCTACCCTACTAGTTCGCTACTCCGTCAAAGTTGGCTGCAGTTGTTGCCTCCACGTCTGTTGGACCTTCCACCAGCAGCCCCGGCTCTCAGCCTGCTAGCACTTCCACGTTTGCACCGGCCTTGGCATTTGTCGCCGCAGCGAAGGCCCCTCGACCTCTCTTCCCTCGTCGTCAGCACAGTGGTCCCACCCTTGTGCGTATGTCGGACATACCCGACTTCGATGGTACTATGCGTGTGTCGCACTGGTTGCACGCTGCCACACGCGCGCTGACACTGACTAACACTGGTCAGGAGTTATGGTGCTCCGCACTCGCAACTAAATTGCGTGGGAGCGCGTTCTCCGCATGGGAGAACTATTATACCCATCGTACTCGCTCAGGTGAGGCTCCCACTCTCGTGGATTTCACCGCGTTCCTCCATGACCGCTACGGCACTCTCCACGATGCCACGATCGGGTCACCCAGGCGCAGTGGCGCGGTCCTCCGCAACAGCCGATCTTGAGCGGCACGTTAGAGTCTTTCAGGACGCCCGCCTCATCGCACTCCTACCTGAGGTCCTTTTGACCAACAGGTTCGTAGTCTGTCTTCCGACTGACTACCGCATTGAGCTCTGGCGACAGAGCTTCGCCTCCTCCGAGCAGGCCTACGAGGCTGCTCGACAGTACCAGAAGATGCGCAGTCGCTTCTTTGTCGCTCCATCTTCTTCGTGATCCACCGCCGCCGCCACGCATTCACGCGGCACCACGCGCGGTCAATCCTCCTTGGCCGGTTGGTTTCGCCAACCAGCTCGACCTAGCGCGCCATTCTCTCAGCGCTACAATTCTCTGGAGTACGGCGAGGATGCGTCGGCAAAGCTTGACCCTACCTTTGGGGACGCCCCCGAGGACATCGAGCTCCGAGACGTCATCCAGTATCACTTGGATGACGACACTGTTCCCATTGGCCGAGCGCCTGCTGATGGCCATGTCTGGCATGGTTCGTGCGCACAGTTGGGTTGCAGAGGCTGGCGCCTCCACACCCACAGTTCCTCAGATAGACCTCCCGCAGGGTTTTGTCCCTCCTCGCGGAGCTCTATCCCCGAAGGAGCGTACAGCCCTTGAGGCCCGTTGCAGCTGCCTTCGTTGCCGCCAGGATGGACACACCTCCTCACAGTGTCCATACCATACCGCCCTCGATCAGCACTATGTTGACATCTCTCGTCAGCATCGATCTCAGTCCCCCCCGGCCCCGCCCGGCCAGCCCCACCCAGCTAGCAACGGTGCAATGTACCACTCAGGCCTCACACGTAGCCGGCTTCCCGACCACCGAGTCGCGGTTTGCCCTTTTGGCTACCCCACCAAAGGCTCCTCAGGACACGACAGACGCAGTTCCCTCTGCCCCGTCGTTTGTCGAGGTACCGTCTGCCTCACAGCAGACTGCCGCACCTAGTGCTTCCCCTCCGAGACTTCCGACGCGTCGCGCCATTCGCACAACCAGTTGTAACGCTCAGCTGGCGACTCGCGATGACGTTGTGTCATCTCTCCTGGACTTGAGCTTTCTTCAGGCTCGTCAGGAGCGACTCACGAGACACATCAACGTCCTATGTCATCTTCTCGCTCTGCTTTCTGACGCTGATCGCACCCTACCCATTATCCCTATTCGCCTAGGGACATCTACGAGGGTGTACCGCGCTTTATGGGACTCTGGCTCGCAGGGAGATTTCGTTCTTCCTTGAGTGGTTGAGGAAGCTCGCCTAGCTACCTCTGGGTCTCGCTCTCCTATCTCCGTTACCCTCGGAGATAACAAGACACAGCGCTTCTTCGATCAGACGGTCCCCGACCTTCACTTCTCCCTCACCCTCCAGCCACCGGATAGTACCCAGGTGCCTCGGCGCTACCATTCCTCTGCATACTTCGACGTGGACCCTCGTCCCTTTGGGTCCCACCCAGACACGCCTTCACTTCTCCTCATCAGTTTGCTCACTTCATACGACAGGAGGACGTCACTTTCTACTTTGTGAACGTCATGGATCTTCTTCGCTACGATACACTTTATCCCGAGATTGAGGTCATCTCACTAGAGCACGATCCTCCTGACCCTTCCTCCATCTTCGCGGCTCCCATCTCTACGTCCACCCGTCAGCCTGCGGATATCCCCTCCACATCCCAGGCCCCCGCGCCGTCGCCTGTCAAGTCCACACATACGTCTCGTGCCGACGCAGACATTGAGGAACTCACAAGGTTCACGGCAGACTTAGAGCCCGCCGTTCGCGACCTGATTTGAGAGTACCGCGACGTCTTCCCTCCGTATTATTCATACAGCCGGATCCCTCCGATGCGTGGTGTTGAGCATTCTATCCAGCTCGTGCCTGACTGTCGTGTTCACCATCAGTCACCGTACCGACTCTCGATTCAAGAGGCGACAGAACTCGAGCCTCAGCTTGAGGAGCTCCTTCGATCGGGTTTCACTAAACCCAATAACTCCCCTTGGGGTGCACCTGTCCTCTTTGCTCGCAAAGCGGACGGAACTCTCCGCCTTTGCATCGACTACCGCGGCGTTAACCGTTACACGATTAAGAACAACTCTCCCATGCCCCGCGCGGATGAGCTGTTTGACCGTCTGGCAGACAACCACTTCTTCACGAAGATCGATCTTCGTAGCGGTTATCACCAGATCCACGCCGCCGCAGAGGATCAGCCCAAGACCGCCTTCCGGTCGCGCTTCGTCCGCTACGAGCTCACGGTGATGCCATTCGGCCTCACCAATGCACCTGCCACCTTCCAAACAGCGATGAACAACATCTTCAGGGACATCCTTGAAAAATACGTTCTCGTATACCTGGACGACATCTTGGTCTACAGTCGTACCTTAGAAGACCATATCAGACACCTCCGCGATGTCCTACAACCCTTACGCAAGCACGGCTTCTATACCAAGCTTAGTAAGTGCCGCTTTGCCTAGAGGTCTTCCTAGGACACCATGTGTCTGACCAGGGTCTCCGCATGGACGACGAGAAGATCACTGTTATTGCAGAGTGGCCCGTCCCCACGTCAACCAAGCAGCTTCGCAGTTTCTTAGGCCTCACCAGCTACTATAGTAATAATATCCAAGGATACGCTAGGTATTCCTACGTCCTTACCTCCACCCTCCTCCGGAAGAACCCGCAGTGGTTTTGGACACCCCTCTACGAGGACGCCTTCCGCGCCCTCAAGAAGGCGGTGACTTGTGCGCCGGTTCTTCGCCTCCCAGATTTTGATCGCCCCTTCATCGTAACCACTGATGCGTCAGATTTTGCAGTAGGAGCAATACTTTCTCAGGTGTTTCCCTCTCCTCCAGATTCAACTTATCCCCATGTTCCTCCTTTCCCCCCCCCTCCTGCTGACACTGCTTCTCGTCTGACACTTCTCCTCCCACCACTTCCCTCCACCGACAGTGTAACGGGAGCGAGGCTGAGGGAGACAGGAAGAGCCGAGGGAGAGGGGAGAGGGAGAGAGAGAGAGTGAGAGCACACACACACACTCACTCACTCGACACGACTGAGGGTCGGACACAGACAAAGTGGCAAGGACACAAAGTCGAAGTCTTGGATTCCGAATGCCGAAAACAGCAAGTCACACTGAGTACGAGTACAGCAGCAGAGAACTGGTATGAGACTGGTCCCCGTACCATACAGGGAGCCGGTATAAGTACCGATGACACGTACGATACCAGGGGCATTTCTGCAAAGGCCCCGAGGGCAGAACTGAAAAATGCAGTATTTGAAAGTGGCGCCCAAATTGCAGCATGGCGCCAGTTGTCCAAAATCCTACGGTACCAAAGGAGGGGTTCGGAAAAAGGGTGCCAGGCCGAAAACGGGATGCAGCCAAAACAGCAAAAGATAGACCAGGGATCAAGCCCTCGCGAAGTCCGTAACACTATCCCCTCCCTCTAGAAGGCAACGTCCCGGCTGCCCAAAATCATGAAGCAATGTTGAAATCTGTGAAGGACGGGACGGGGCTGATCACAGGTTAACAAGTCGAAAGGGAAGAGGGGTATAATGTGGGTGGCATGGGCTGCGGGAGTAAGAGGGAACAGGGTTTGGTACCGGTGAACAGGGTTATCCTACTGATGAACTAGGGGGGGTTGCAAGGAACAAGGTAGTCCTACAAATGAACTAAAGGGAAGATAGGGAGCATGGTTGTCCTACTGATGAACTAAGGGGACTGCATGGTTCGCTATAGGTTAAGGGGGAACAGAGTTCAGGGAACAGGGAACTTCTATTGATGTTCTACTGGGTAAGGGAAACGGTGTTCAGGAAAACAGGGTATTTCTATTGATGTTGTAGTGGGTAAGGGAAACAATGGTCAGGGGAACAGGG
>BFEA01000336.1:733137-757495 GCA_003427395.1 Chara braunii
CCAGGTCGAAAACGGGATGCAGCCAAAACAGCAAAAGATAGACCAGGGATCGAGCCCTGGCGAAGTCCGTAACAGACAGTCCTATTACTTACTCCCCAACCATCGCGAAGGATGGGACTGTTGAGGCTCGTGTTGAAGATTGCCCGATCGCCTTCTACTCCCGCCAGCTACTGACTGCCGAGATAAACTACATTGCCGATGAACGTGAGGTTCTCGCAATAGTTTATGCCACCTGGCATTAGCGTCATTACCTACGCGGGCCCCCCTTCACTGTGCGCACAAACAACTCAGTTGTCCAGGCTTTCCTCACGATGCCCAAGCTTTCCCCTCGACAGGCACGTTGGTGGCGTGACTTACCCGAGTTCAGTTTCCCCACTCAGCCCATCAAGGGTGAAACGAACCTCGTCGCCGATGCCTTGTCCCGCCGTCCTGATCACAATCAGGAACCCATCCATCTTGCTTCCATCTCCATCACCACTGTTGATCAGTCGGTGATCGACGCATATCGCACTCAGTACCGCCACTGCCCCGATTATCGCATCATCCACTCGGCACTGCGGAGTGGCAAGACCGTTCCTTCCTACTCCCTCGGGGAGAACGGCCTTGTGTACTGGCATGGCAGATCTGGTCAACTAGAGCCATGTATCTGCGTTCCCTCCACCGGACAGCTCCGTGTCCAGGATGTGGCCGAGTTCCACGACCAGGCAGTTGCCGGTCATATGGACTTCCACAAGACGTTGGGTCGTGTTTGCCGCCTATACGTCTGGCCAAAGTCCAAGGACTTCATCAAAGCCTACATCCAGGAGTGTCCTACCGGCCAGGAGGTGAACAGTGCGAACCACCTTCCGTATGGGTTACTTCAGCCCCTACCCATACCTGAGGGTCGTTGGTTGTCCATCTCGATGGATTTCATTAGTCCCCTCCGCCCACCCACTGAGCGAGGTCACAATGCTATCTTGGTCGTCGTCGATCGCTTCACGAAGCATGCACGTTTTGTCCCGTGCCGCTATCACATTAGCGCCCGTAAGGTCGCCGACATCGTCTTCGACCGAGTCGTGAGAGATCACGGCTTACCTCACAGCATCATCTCCGACCGTGACCTGCGCTTTACCAGCACATTCTCACGACACCTACACGAGGTGTACGGATCCCAGCTCCACTTCTCATTGTTTTACCACCCGTCGTACCACCCTCAGACGGATGGCCAGACTGAGATCACCAATAAAATTGTCGGTAATATCCTCCGAAAGTTTGTTAGGGATGACCAGCAGTGGGACTTACACTTAGCCCACACGGAGATTTCGTACAACCACGCTGTTTCGCCAGCCACATGGATGTCGCCATTTTATTGCGACCTCGGCTACCACCCTCGCGTACCCGCGGACTTCCTACGACCATCATGGTTGCGCCCAGACACTCGTTGTCCTGCGCTTGATGATTGGATCGCCCACATGGCAGCGATTATGAAGCGCGCACACGAGAGTCTAGCCGACTCCTAGACTCGCATGACTGCACAAGCGAACCGATCACGAATGGATCATCCATTCAAAGTCGGTGACGATGTGCTCGTCGACGCACGCCACTTACAGCTCGAAGCGGACACTCTTCGCAAGTTTCGGCGTCGCTTTTTTGGCCCATGCCGCATCCTCCAGGCCGTCGGTTCCGATACAACATTTAGCCCGGTCAGCTTCCGTGTGGAGCTACCTAATTACCTTGGACAGGCTCGCGGACACGATGTATACCATGTCTCCTTGCTACGTCCTTATTGCAGACCGTCCGAGCGCTTCGTCGGACGCCCGTACGAGCGCCCGCCACCTATGATAATGGATGGTTACGAGGAGTTCGTCGTTTCCGACATCGTATCTCGTCGAGTGACCGACGATATCCCTCCCCGCATCGATTACCTTGTATGTTGGAAGGGTTATCCTGATGAGGAGGCTACTTGGGAGCCCCTCAAAAACTTGCAGCACGCCGAGATGTTAGTGTGTGCATATGATCGTGCTCGTCGTGCTGAGATGTTTGCCCCTGCTCAACCGACTGACCCTTTTCCTCCTCCTCCGGCTGAGGACATCGCTGAGGACGAGCCCGCTCCCTCTGAGGCCGTTCCTTAGCCGCAGACGGTCGCCTCCGAGCGTCCACAGCGCACTCATCGTCGCCCTTCGCGTTACGATGATTGACACTCTTATCCTCTATCTTTCCCCACTGACTCACACCATCAGGTACTCCATCATCAGCTCTTCTTCAGGATGTCAGCGTTTTGCGGTTCTGCTTCGACATCAACTCGATTCCTACTTCATCGACGTCATCGACCACCTCGACGACTTCAGTCACCTTCTCGACTTCAGCCATCTTATCAACTTCAACTACTTTGGACGTGACTACTTCACGCCACCACCCTACCCTGTACATTCCCTTGCATCTGTCGCATGATGGTTCTCACTTAGTTGGGTTTCCTTGAGTTCATCTCTCCCTTGGTATCGCATAGGCATTGGGACCGTAGCGTTATCTTGGCTTCCTTACTCGCAGATCTAGCTCCCTCCTCCCCCAATCGGTGAGTTGTGTGCATGTTTCCCTCACCCACTGCCCTCATCACCCTAGTGTCGGCCCTTGCATGCCTTCAGTTAGACATATCTCCACCCTATTCCAGACTCCCCCTTTTTTCATGGTCGACCCTGCATGGTGTCATCCTTTTGTCGAGCATTACCCGCCCTGATGGTCTATTTGTTAGGGTCCTTGGTTTTGTTTCGCTACCACTCTCCCACCTTGAGCCTGATGAGACCATCCCACTCTTAGTGGTTCAGCGACAGTACATTATCTTGTGCCATATTGCTCTTTTTTCTTTCAGCACTGAGCCAATTGCCTCCGGGACTTTAGGATTGTATATTGCAACATTTCATTTTCTGTTGTTAGTTAGGATATGTATACCAGACATGTGCTTTTCATTTGACATTATGTAGCTTAGGCTGCATCGCATGGACTCCGCATGGAGCTTGCTCCGCATCCTAGATTTCTCAGCTTTCTTTATTGCAGAGTTCCGCTGCTTTTGCGGATAGCGTGTTTATGGTTTTTGCGATCCATTACAGGTTTGAGGATCGTGCAGCGGGCCTGCCCTGGCCTACAGCCAGGGCCTATTTGGCTATTTGCCTGTTCGGCCTGCGGGACCAGGCCGTGGCCTGACCCCACAAGCCGTGCACTGTTTCAGTCCAGTCCCGTCCTGCCCGGTACCACTGTCGTACCAGGGCAGTCCAGTCCAGTCAGTCAGTCCGCTGGGGGTATACCCCAGCTGTTGTCTATTTTTTGGTCATTCTTCATTTTCGCAGTGTTGGAGTATGTGCGGTGTTGAGTCTGCATCAAGGTTGCGCTATCCCTTCCAGCTCCATCTCCACTTCCTCCTTCCTCAACCCCTTCTTCTCCATCTTGTCGGACCGCCATCCCGGCGGGTCCGACTCAGATCCACTTTGTTACCCTGGTAAGGACACGTAAAAGTTGTGTATAAAGCTTTCGGATTCTAGTCCCCAAAGAAATTCGGGTCCAGATTGGTACACCACATCATCCTCTGAAATCATCATATACTAGGAGAACGAGTCCTGCCTCTATGGTGCCTTGTATTTGCGTACTCGGAAAAAAACAAGAAATCCACAAACAACTCCCGAGACGCACGATTTTGTCAAGTTCTTATTGTAATTGGCTCCTATATACCCCATTAGTCTTACTTGGGTGAATCATATATTCATCAAGAAATGGAAGGAATTGGACGGTCTTACTTGGGTGAATCATATATTCATAAAGAAATGGAAGGAATTGGACCATTTTTAGTCAAGAAGTGTTTGATGATGACTTAAATTATGACAGCAGGATTTGTCGCTAGAACCATATAGGTAACCATAAGTGAATCATTGCCCAGGGAATTAACCGACGGAAGACACACATCCTATCGCAAACAATTTCGGGGCAAGACACGAGACCATCTTGCGACGAACCACTTTCTGTGCCGCGCCACTTTCTGCGCAATGACAATTAGCGGTTCCGAGATGGGAAGGTTGGGCAAATTGCGGGAGGAGGCCCTTGCTTCTTTCTTTTCCTTCCCTTTGCTCCTCCCCCTTCAGCGGTGATGGGACAGGCCCGGGACAGACGGTTGAGTGTGCGCGCCCCGTTGGGCGCGATCAATAACGATTGGCAATGCTTCTTTCTTGCTCTGCTGGGAACAAAAAAGGGGAACTGACATTTTTGGCGCCGTGATCGCGCGGGAGCTTTCCGTTTTTTTTTTAAATTTTCCTTTCAACTAAGGACGAGCCCCAGAGAGCTCTCGGAATTTTGATTTCTTTTTGCTTTTCTTCCGTCTCGTCGAAATTTTTTTGTTGCAATTTTGAGTTCAGATAGGAATTTAGGACTTTTTGAAATTCTTGCCGAGCTGCGCCACTTTCTTGCGCGCATCTTCCTGCGGAGGGAACGAAGTTCTGACTAAGCGGCGCCCTTAATCTTGCATGCAACCGTAGTCGTTGGGCGGGCGCCATTGTAAATGTATCTCTCTTCTTGTTCCCTCGCCTTCTTCCCGCCCTTTTTCCTTCTTTTCACTGCGTTTAATTGGCATGAGCCCTGCATGCCTAGATCGATGCAGGGAGAGTGGCTACGTCCCCCACGCCGCGATCAATCCATGCCAAGCGTAGGCACTTCCTTCTCTGCTCCTCTTTCCAATCCTTGCAATCCCGAATCTTCGCGCACACATGCATACTATAAATTTTGTCGGCGCGATTAGATAGCTCTCTAAAAATTTCGGAAGCTCGAGGTTAGCGCGATCAGTGAGGGTCGGCTAATGAGCGAAGTAAGAGGTGAGTTGACGTGGGAGTTGGGCGACCCGACGAGCTAGACTAAGCGGGGTGACAACTTTGTTGGTGGGTGCGAGACAACGGACTGTCCGCATCAGAGAGAGAGAGGAAACAAGCGCATGAAGGATTGCAATTTTCTTTATCTTTTCTCAATCCTTGTGTATGAAATTTTGGCTCTGGGCGAGGCGCCCTTGTTTTGCATTTTTCACATTTCTTTCGGCTTTGTGTGATGTGAAGCTCAATCTTTGTCCTCACTATTTCGTTTTTTGGCATCCGCTTGATGAGATGGGTCTGATGATCTTGTAATGCTTGAATACCTGATGTTTTGCATGTAATCCTGAATCATCCAGGGCTCGCAGCACCGATCTGTTCTCACCAGGATGATTGGTAGGTGAAAGAAGTTTGGTACTGTTACGGTGCTTTGATGTATGTCTGGATGGTGACGAGATATTCCCCTAATGGCCACATAACTGCTTTCTGCTCAAACAAAATTGGTTGAAGGATTGTTGCATGAACCTTCTTCTGCACAGACGATTGGCTAATGGATCAACCCACAGCGAACCAACCCAGTGAGTCCCCGTGAAAGTCCAATCTGACGAGCACGGCTTACACGCGCCCCCGCGAGGACGGCCCGCAACCCCGAACGGATTTAGCATGACAGATCTCGACGTGAATGATGGAGTCCTTATCTACGGTACGGGTCAGGACGAATTAAGGTCCCCACATCCTCAAACATACGTGGATCGCTGAGTGTATAGGCTTTGTGCAAGACCAAAACGGAACAAGATTGATAGCCTGAGGGAATTAGCTGCATGACAGAGCCGGTATGTTGACGGATCGCTCCCTGGTTATTTGGACACATCAGGATCTGGTCCACTGGCCCTTGCGCACGCACGTGTAAGACAGCGGGCGACCGCGGACAAAAGCCAGCCACGATCTCGCCCCGTAGGAAGATGTGTATGCAGGAATTCGGTTGAACGAGACATGGCGATAGATTCTCCTTTCTGGATCACCGATTGTGACAACCTGAGGGACCCTGAATACCGATCGTATTGGGAAAGGGAATAGATCCGCCGGCAGTGAATCCGACAACATCACCACCTGCCAAACCCTGGTATCTTGAGTACCCCTGCCGGATAGAAAACGAGCCACTGTGCAGGGGCGCTTTCCAACTGGCAATCAACCGAGACTCACGGATTCCCGATTATATCGATAGTCGAAACCAGCAATATCTTCTAACCCCAGGCTTCGTTGCCTTACCTCTGACTTCCCTCCCTTCTATACCGTCCTCCCCTACCACCGCTTACTCGTGGTCCCCTGGGATTCCATAGCCCGGTTTTGGCCCCGTCTGCCGTACTGGAGTGTCGACAGCCGGACGAGCATCGGCAGGTGAGGGTCGCGCAACCAGCTCGTCCCACGGTCGAGCGATGAGAACCCAGCACGTCTTCGTCGGATCCCGAGACGTGCGACGGTCGGCAGCGGTACGAGCACTCCCACAGAGACACCCGTAGCACCCCACCCCGGCCCACGCAGCACAATTTGTCATCGCCCCAACTCTGAGCCAGAAGACACTCGCACTCCTACCCCTGAACCTTGCCACAGGAGATCTTAGTTCCGACCTAGGACTCCACCCCAAATCCCCAAAAATCCTTGCCACACCCCTTTATCGCACTTCCGGGCCCCCATCCCACTCCGATCAGGAAGTTGTGCTGGGCGTGAGGTTTGGGCATCACAATCTCTCTTTTATTTAGAAAAGTGGGTTTATCAGTTGGAGAGGTTGCATAAGGTATGGAAGTTGAGTCGAGATCAAGCTTTTTTCACACTTTCCTTTGTTATACCAATATCTCTTCTGATAAGAGATTTATCGGATGTATCAAATTTCACTCAAAGGGAGTTTGATCCCGAGTATAAATGAGGAGCAGCCATGGTAAACCTTAGCGAGCATCCTAGGTGACGGGAAAGCATGTCATAGATTCATGAATTTCAGAGATCAATTCGTATAGCCGCTTAGAAGAGAGTCAAGGTTCAAATAGTCGGAGTCATGCATCATTCGTCAGAGGAAAAAAACAATCTACGTTGCATGAAGTACACATACGAGGCCTTTCCGTACGAAACGTACAAGTAATATTTGTATGGGATCTGTATGGGAACCTGTACGTCTTGTACGCCCCCGTCCAGAACATTTAGCTAAAAAAAAAAAAAAAAAAAACATCGTCAAAAAAATCAGAAAAAAAAAATGTGATGCAACAACACAAAACAAGCAACATTCGGTTGAGCATCATCTGCAGATTCTTATTAGATTTTGAGGAAAATAAATAAATAATATCGGATTTATAAAAAAAAAAGTCGTACGGGGCCCCTAGCGTACGAGTAGCGTACGCAGACCATAAGTATCGTTGACTTCAAACAACATATGGTGGTTCTGATAATAAGGTTCATTGATCGCAATTTCGTGATGGCGAAAAATAGAATAAAATGGATCGATATAACGATAAGTCGAGGATAGGATCAAAGAGGATTCCATTCATACCATTGGAAACCAAGGTGGCAAACATTTGTCATGGTCGTAGTATGGTCAGAAAAATTTTCACGAAGTTACAAACCGAGGAAATATAATTCAAGAACCTATCATATCAAGAGATGAAAATCAAGAAGAAATGACTCAATTGAAGGGCTGGTCATGATTATGGAGTCTCCAAGCCATCATCTGCCCATCGTCACTTCCGAGACCACTCTGCTCATCCATCTGGTGCCACGGAGACGCTCATCCCTTGGATTCGCCAATGTCGATGTCTCCTCAGGGGCACCAAGCTCCTGCTATTGAGCCAAGTGTACTTCCCATATCTCCGATCGTTAGATCCTCCTTGTCGCCCTTCGAGATTATCGAGCTTATTCTACCTACCTCGAGATCCTACCTCATCCTAGAGATGGAAATCAAGAAGGGTTGGTCGTAACTAAAAAAAACATGCCGGAAACACAGACTCTCCCAAACCATGCACTACTCATCTCTATTCTTGAAACACATCATGTTTACTCTCTTTCGACGCCAAGAGAAGTCCCTTTCTAAGTTTCGTTGATTCCCCTTGCTCTCCCTCATAGGCAGCAGGCTACTTCCATCCAACCAAGAGAATACGTATCCTCCCGATCGTCAGCCCTTCCAACTCATCCCTCGAAACCTTCAAGCTCGTTTCATTTATTGATCATCAACTCTCTATGTTACCCTTGAATTTCCCATGTAATACCAGAGCAAGTCCCTAGTCCGGAAAAAAATATCATCATAGAGTGAGGAAGGAGGATCCTAAAGTGGCATGCTAACACATAGAGCCATGTATTCAACTATTCTCATCCCTGCTGTAGGCGTGGGAGATACTAAAACAAGGTGATGCAAAAACAATTAGCGTTCTATTATTACCCCTCGTTACTCTTTTAACTTCATTACAAATCTGGTCTCATAATGCATAGATAAGCGTATCTTACATGGGACAAATCACCTCAATATTTGGGAATACAAGGCAAAGGTGAGGTCAAATAGAAGTTTCGAAAGGGGAGGAGAGAGACCACCCTCTTTAACAATACGAGTGTGGGTGCATTCTAACAATAGTGCAAAAAGGCTCGGTTAATCCAAATAACGGGCGACAGTGGTTCACATAACAGGTAGTGGTGGAAATAGGCTAAGACAAGGAGTAGTGTCTAGTCCACCCCTTCGTGGAAAATGTAGAAGCCAAAAGGGAAAAACGATGATATCACGAGGAGGCTCGAGGGTGAAGCTCCGAACACCAGGTTGGAAGAAGAAAGGAACACATCGCAACAGCTGAAGCAAAAAGGGTGTGGCGACCCCCTAAAACGTTTTTCGCCAAATGCCTGCATTCACAACACAGTGGTACGACACAACGTTCCACACTACCACATTCTTCCAATACAAACAAGGGCAGGTAAGTAGGAGATGGCATATTATACCGGTTCCTTGTCGCTTTGGGATCCTACGAGGTCGACCTATAGGATGCTATCCATGTCAAGAGCCGCCATATCCAAAGCAATTCGAGAGCATACACAAGCAAGCCTCCTTGTGACAATACAACAATGTTTCCACGAAAGATGGATATGCAATAGTATGTATGGGAAATATATAGGAGAATAGGAGTAGGAGGCAAGGACCCAGTTGTCGGTTGAGGTTCGAAGAACCGATGGAAAGTGCAGGGCGTTGAAAATTTCTCAAACTTCGAGCGGGAAGGAACCCTTTGTTGCTCCCATATGAACTCAGATGAGGTCAAGTTCATTGCCCTTGGACTAGGGGAGGTGAGTCCCCCCTTATTTTCAGGGGGGTATTTTTGGTTGGCCTCCCATCATATGATGCTCGAGCTTTAATCGTTGCCTGGGTGTTCCACTACGCCAAGCGAACGATTCTCGACGATTCGGAAGTCTCCAAGAAATTTGAGTCATGGCCTAAGGTTTCGTTAGTCGTGCCTGGCTCATGTTGTAGTTTTCCTAGCAATTGTCACACGTTCTCACCTTGCGATCAATGGGTCAATTCCTTGCTGGTATCTGGGGACCGTGGGTTTCCCCAGCTACAGATGTCAAGGGAACGATTCTCGACACTTCGGAAGTCTCTAGGAAATTTGAGTCAAGGCCTAAGGTTTTTTTCGTCACGCCAGGCTCATGTTGTAGTCTTCCTAGCAACTGTCGCACGTTCCAACCTTGCGATCAATGGATCAATTCCTTGCTTGGATCTGGGGACTGTGGGTTTCCCCAACTACTGGTTAGTCACCGTGTAAGGGATCTGTCTTGTAGTGTTCATTCCCCCTTGTTGCTTCCTTTAGGTAGGTCGCAGGGCATTGATCCGTGGTGGGGTTCTGAAGATAGGCAGAAGGGTCACGGGGAGGGACATAAAGCTCATTTTTTGAATTCTCGCAGTCAAACCTTTCCATCCGGAGAGAAGTCCCATAACCACATTACTCCATTCTCCGTCAGGGCTAGAAAGTCTAAGGGTGCAGGGGGCGGGTTTGGAAAAGACTAATACTCGAGGGTAACTTGTACCAAGGTACAATTGTTGTTGCCTCCAAGTAATCATATAATCCTATGATTCCTTCGTGGATGTTAAATGGTTATAATAGATTTCCTAAGTGTTTTTACCAAAAAATATAAAAACCACATATATGCTTATATTTGTGTGTGTGTCTGTGTCTTGTACATATACATGGTTCGCTTGTGTGTATGTGTAGGTCTGTGTGTGTGCTTGTGCATACATACATATATATATATTGATACCTTGGTTTTGCCTCCATCCATTACCCCTCTTCCTAATCAAAAAACCACTTCTTCCGCACTGACTACATCATCATGTTCTGCCCCTGCAGAAAGCTTACTTCCCCATCCTAGACACCGGCTTCGGCCTACTTCCCAACCTCACCATCTCTGTTTTTGGATGAAGAAGAACCCGTTCATTCTCCCTACCACGGCCCTCCCCAACATCCCATCCCGTCTTTTGCCACCCCAAGCATCATTACCATGCCTGCGATGCTCTTTGACTGCAGACCTTTCTGCAACGCGGCAAACACAAAATAGGAGGGATGATGGAGAGGGACCATCCGAGGATGAACTTGGCAAGGGGACTGTAGCAATTCTGTGGAAAATCTGCCGAACCGGCCTCCACCAAATTTGTGTGGCCTCGTTGCTACTAACATCTGCTTACAAGCCTATCATATACTCATTCTGATTTCTTGGCCATTGCTGCCGATCTTGATGCTCAGGAACGTGAGTTATATGGTGATAACCCGACTCTGCATCCCCCACAAGATAGTAAGTACACTCCACATGAGGGATTCAATGTCTCTGTTTTGGAGACTGCTTTCATAAGGCACCGGCTTGATATGCAGCGTTCCCCTTCGGGTGGCGACCCGGACCACTGTTCGCACGTTTGTGCCTATATTCTACATTCTTCTAGCCACTACACCGCTCTTGCCCTTGCCTCTGGTTCTTGGGAATTATGGAATAGCAGTGCTATGGTGTAAACTATTACTGCCATTTGTGATTTTGTGCGTAATTACCCTAACATGCAACTGTTCCAGGTCATTGACCCTATGGGTATCTCGTGTACTTCCATGCCCACCTCTACGCCTATCTCTATGCCTCCCTTTGTACCTGTCTCTGTGCCTGTTTGTGTCTGTCTCCTTCCAGATTACAGACCCTATGAGTACCTCGTGTACTTTTGTCCCCGCCCCTGCACCTGCTTCTGCACCTGTCTCTGTGCCTGCCTCCGCACCTGTCTCCATGCCTGTTTTTGTGTCTGTCTTTGTGCCTACCTCCATGTCTATCACTGTGCCCGCTTTAGTCTTCATTCCCCCACATGTTGCACTAACACCTTTCGTGCCTTCTTTAGTCTTCATTCCCCCACATGTTGCACTAACACCTTGTGACCTCCTTTGTGAGATCACTGACAAAGTTACACTTGGTTGTGGAAAGCATCGACTTTGTCGACATCACTACAAGCGGGCCCGTTGTCGGCAGGGACGCCACCTGTATCCCGATTACGAACATCCTCTACATCCAGATGCAGTATGTCCCATCTGTGCAGCGGGCGCTGTAGCGAATGTGTACTTAACTGTGATGGTGAACGCCCCACAATCGTCATGCTGCAATCGGCATGCCCTCTATCGTGCATGCTTCAGAGGCATGGCTAATGCTAATCTCCCTGGCTCCTGCTGTGACGAAGTTGCTTACCTGAATGGTTTTCGTCCTGTAGATCAGCGGTAGGGCTGCTACCATCGCCCGCATCCTCATGACAGTTGTCCTATCTGTTGTCAGGGTCTTACTTAGACGTACCTTGCACCCTAACAAAAATGTGCAAGTGCGCTGAAAAGAATGTGCAAAGGTGGGAAATCCTTCACTAAAACTGCAAAACTGTGAAGAATGCAGTAAAAGAAGAACATATGTTTGTGCCATTGTACTTTGTTTGACCCTGCACCCTAACACCCTCAAAGGAAAAGTCTGAAGGGTGAAAATGAGAATTAAAAATGAAGAAGTGCAGGTGCGTTCAAAAGCGAACGTGGTAGACTCTTCGCCAAAACTGCAAAAAAGTGAAAGAAAGAAGAATGCAATAAAAGAAAAAAAAATATTTGTGTCAACTTTTTTCATTTTTTCTCCCTCAACCTATCAGTTTTCCTTTTCTGCTCCTCTCTTCCTTGTGTTTAACACCTCTTCCTTCACTCTGCCTCTTTCCCATAGCGTCCAAGTGCGCTATTATGGCATACGGGGATAGGGGCAGCTCCCGCTCAACTTCATCAACGTGGCGAGCCTTATACGTTAGAGGCACGGTGGAGGAGGCGTTAAGAAGACTGAGAAGTTCAATGATTTCAATGTGTCTTTGTTTTTATTACTATCCTTTGTTCAATGCATTTTTTTTTTGTAAAACAGTGAAAGAAATAAGAATACAGTGAAACAACGAATAAGAGGACACTGTTTTGTGTCATTCTGGCTTGTCTGTCTCTTTGCCTGTCTGTCCTTTCATTTTTCTTTTCTTCGCTCGTCTTATTTCTTCTACTTCACGCGCTTACGCTCTCAGCCAATAGTTCTGTAACAACATATATATGTGTGTGTGTGTGTGTGTGTGTGTGTATGTGTATGTTGTCATATTCACTATACCCTAAAAAAGAGCATGACTCTACCAGACTGTTTCGTCGAACTTTCACTGACTCATCAAGAGGTTGAACCCCGACAGTTGTGTGTGTGTGTGTGTGAGAGAGAGAGAAGGAGAGAGAGATTTCCATCAACAAGATGAGCAACACACCGACCAAGAGGTAACTCTCCAAACCTGCGGCTGGCCCCACGCAACTTCCATCGATAGGATGAGCAAAATCGAATGAATCTTCTGCAAGGAAAATGAGCGATAGCGAATTCCAGAAACCAAGCAGCATCATACACATGTAACCAGATAGTCGTGACCTTGAACCAAAAGCAAAATTGCAACACGAGTTCCACCAAATAAGAGCACAGCAAAAGCTCATAAATGACAGTGTTGGAATAGTCTCATCATCATCAACAAAGGACCAATGTCGACTTCCTATCTGGCGCTCTGTGCCCAGACTACAAATGGCAGATCCTATCTAGCATATCTACAATGTCGCTCGTGACCTCAACAAATTCCTGAAGTACGAGCAGATCTCGGCCAATGTCGTTCGCCTCAAGCACCAGGCATGTCTCTCGTATCACTCACAACCTCGATCCCCCACTCACAGATGCCACGTGCACCCAAGGACCACTATGCGCCCTGTCCAACATAGTGCAGCGCAGCTCGACTATGGTTGCCTGCTCATCCAGCTCGCCTGTGAGCGAGTGGGCCCCTGGCCAACGATTAGCGCAGCAGCGCTTGCGCAGCATGCAGCTAGTGCCCGAATATCCAATGCGAGGGCAGGCACTTTCCTAAATGGAAGTGGCCTGCCTGCTGCGTGTGGCCTGGCTGCATTGGGCCCCAACCCAGAAGCTTCCAGTAGGCCCCGAGAGGCTGAGCCCCGGTCCAAACGAATCAGGCCCAGGGCCTGTGACGGTTGCCTGTGCCCAACTGCCCGCAGCCTATGTTCGGCCCTTGTTGTGTATCTGGCCCAAGGCCTGCCTCGGATATGTACAAAAAAGCCAGCCTGGGCTTGGGCACTCTCAACCAACTGGCGCTGTGCAACTCCCCGAATTTTCCCAGTTGCGTGGTAGCCGGAAAAAAAATAGGCCTCTTGGCCTCAGTCGGATTTGCCTTCAATTAGGGCGGCCGACTGTGCTGCTCACAGGGAAAAAGGGGCTCATCGGGGCCTTATGCCTCGCATTACCACCTCCATGCTTCAACAGTCCTCTGAGAAGTTCCATTACTCAATCAGGCGCTTTCCCTTCTGCAGTAACTTCTCGTAATGAGCGATAGCATGTGGAGCGGTTTGCATCAGTTCCTCCTGGGTAAACCATTTGTCCTCCTTATTCTTGTTATGAGCGATAGCCTATGGAGCGGTCTGCATCACTTCCTCCCGGGTAAACCATTTGTCCTCCTTATAGGATCAATGTGATGTCTGAACCGAACGCGATATTGCAGTTTCGGCTTAGGAGGACGTCCTCTGCCTATTGGTCTTGGAACTGGCATTTCCCTATGGTCCACGATGTCGTCGATGTCGACCTCTCCATCCATGGTTGGGGGCAGCATTGAGCATCGTGAGGAAAACTGATCAGTTTCCTTGAAGGGTGCACGCTTGGAGGCGTGAAAGACAAGGTAAGTGCGAAGGTGACCAGGGATCTGAACTACATATGATGGCCCATCCGGATCATCCCCGACGATATCTAGAACCTTCCAGGGTCCGAAGTACTGTGGCATGAGCTTACGAGATATCCCATGCCTTTGTCCCAGTTTTGAGGACTTGACCTAGACTCTATCCCCTACCTGGAATGTAGATGGGCGGCGGTGCTTGTTCTCAGGCTCTATCATCGTCGCTTGTGCCCCGTGCATTTGTTCTACAGCTTGTTGCATCAGGCGCTCATATCAATATGCAAACTCCAAGGTGCCTGGTGCATCAGAAGTCCGATTCTCAGGTAGTAGAAAATCTAAGGGCAGTCTAGGTTTGTAACAGTAGCGAATTGTTGGGGCTCACCCTGGTTGCGTTGTGCACGACATTGTTATACAGACTAGCGATGAGAGCAAGTTTCTCATCCCAATCTACCTCATTGGGCTTGATGTAATGCCTCAGCAAGTGTTGAAAAGCGCGGTTCAGCTGCTCTGCTTGCCTGTTCACATTTGGGTGGTTGTCAGCGGTCATCTGCAGTTGTGTCCCTTGTTCTGAAACTGCGACCTTCCACAGTTCAATGGTAAATTGTACATCCCCGTCACTAATTATAGACTTTGGCAAACCGAAGTCTTTGAAGCAGTTTTCTTTGAATAGCTTAATCACGTACTCAGCCTTGGCTATTGCAGGCATTGCGACTAACCTAGCATACTTGCTAAACCTATCCACAATGACATAGACATATCTCATTCCACTCTTGCTGGTGACCAGCGTGTCCATGAAATCCATGGACAGGCTCTCACTGGGCCTTTCCGTTATCGGAAGGGGCTTGAGAAGCCCAAGAGGGGCCTATGTACGTGGCTTGTCTCTCTGGCAAACCTGACAAGTCTCCACGTACAGCTTGGCGTCTCTCATCATTGTGGGCCACCAGAACTTCTGCAGCAAGTTGGCTGCAGTCTTTTTGTAGCCAAAATGTCTTGTGGCATCATGACACTCACCTAAAAATAAACTACACAAAAGACTCTCTATTAGGCACACACAAGCGTTTATTCCTGGCCTTTTCAATGAACAGCAGGCCGTTGACCAACTCAAACTCGGTAGAAGTCACTTTGTCCTTCACCTTGATTCTGCGTATGATCTCAGCCATAAACGGATCCTCGCGATAGGCTTCGACCAGAGAACGAGTAACATTGTCCGCAAGCTCAAACTCAGTGATCAGCGCACTGAGGAAGTCTGGCCTACGCAACAGCGCATCAGCGACTCTGTTGTACTCACGCAACAGCGCATCATCGACTCTGTTGTACTCTCCTTTGATGTACTGGGGTTCAAAGTCATACTGCTCAATGACTTCGATCCATCTTTTCAACGCATCCAAAAGCACTAGCTGGGTTCTCATCGACTTCAGGGTATGATGATCAGTCCTGACGTAGAAGAACCTCCCAAGGAGATAGTGCCTCCAGTGGGTTGGCCTTGTAGATCGCATAGAGCTCCTTTTCATATCTGAGAGGGCATCTTTTTGGACATGTACTCCACAGGCCTCAACTTTGGCCCCTCCTGCTGTGCGAGCACGGCGCCTATGCCATATTGGCTAGCATCTGTGGTTAATATAAATGGCTTGTTCGGATCACGAAGTTTCAAGACCTCATGGTGTGTCACAGCATGCCTCAGATGTCTGAAGGCAACCTCACACATGTTTGTCTACTCCCATGAGGTGTCAAGGCGGGTCAGGTCTGTCAAAGGCGCAACCACTATATAATAGATCTTGACAAAATTGCGGTAGTAGCCGGTCATCCCTAAGAAGGACCTCATTTCAGTCATAGACTGACGATGCGGCCAGTCACAAATGCTGGCCACCTTCGCATCATCGGGCTTCAATCCCTCCGCAGAAATCTCATGACCCAGATACAAGATCCGGTTGCGGCCAAACTCGCATTTCTCCCCATTGATCTTGAACTGGTGTTATCGAAGGAGGCTAAGGACTTTGTCTAAATGACCAACGTGCTCTTTGACAGACCTACTAAGTATGTCATCGAGGTACATGATGACAAACTTGTCGAAGTAGTCATGAAAGATCCGACGAGCATTGCAAAGGCCGAAAGGCATCACCACAACCTTGTATAGGCCATACCTAGTCTGAAAACCGGTTTTGTGTTGATCCTTAAGCCGTATTGCAATCTGATGGTACCCAGACTTCAGATCTATCTTACTGAAGTACCGGCACCCTTGCACTCGGTCCAACAACTCATCGATGTGCGGTAAAGGCTCTGTGTTCTTCACAGTGATGGCACTAAGGCCCCCATAGTCAATGCACATCCTCAAGGTTCCCCCGTTCTTCGATATAAAAAAGACTAGAGATCCCTAAGGGGAGACACTAGGCCAAATCCAACCCTTCTCTATAAGTTCCTTCAACTGTCAGCGAAGCTCATCGAGCTCTGCTGGAGACATCCAATAGATCCTACCCTTCGGAATACTAGACCCTGGGATAATCTCTATCGCGTGGACAACCTCCCTCTCAACAACCCCTTTCCGCTCGTCAAATAAATCAGGGTATTTAGTGACTACTCCCTCTATCTCCGGCAGCATTTTCACCGGCTCGCCTGCTGCAGAGACATAAACTAAGTACATACCCTCCTCCGGATTTTGCTTATAATAGTTATAGAATGTGGCCTCACACATGCATCCGTAGGACTCAATCAGACTACTAGCCTTGAACTTACGTAATCTGGTTGTCCCCCCTCCAGGCAAAGTGTGTTTGACCACTTTTCGGTCCCAGTCAAATTGGCGTTGTGCAACCGAAAGATAGTACATACCCAACAGGATGTCCATTGGGGGATCATCGCTGACTAGGAACGAGACTCGATGTCTCAGTTCCCCTCTCGCGTACGGGAATAGACACTCTATGTTTTTAAGGTAGTCGTTGACTACCATGCGCTGTTTGTTGGCACAGGTAGACTCCACAGGTCGACTCAAGCGCTGCACTTGCCCCTGTAAGCGCAGCCTCTCGACGCACGCACGACTAATGAATTTTCACGTCGAGGGTGTCATAATAGGCCCTGGCCTTGCGGCCTTTGACTACCTCATCGACGAACAACTCACCCTTAGGGGCTTTAACCAAGGCCGTCCAAGAAGCTAGTGGGTCTGATCTAGACCACTCCTCTAGCTCCTTTAAGGACTCTATCACATTCATCGAATAGAGGATCGATGGGTCCGAATGTGTTTGCGGGACGACAACGGAGTCAGTAGCTTGGGCCATCTCTCGAGATGGTGAGGGTGTGTCCACCACTTCGACCCTGGCAGGAACAACGACCATTCCTACTTGCCCGACGTGTTTCCCGAGGTGGTGCCAGAACTGCTGGCAACATTACTACCCTGGGAAGCGGCCTCCCGCCGCTCCCTCCCGCCGCTGAGTGCTGGCACTGCCGCTGCCAACTCCTCCTCCCTCCTTCGTCAGCCCTCCTCCCTCCTTCGTCGTCCTCGTCGTGGTTCGTAGTCGTCCCTCCACCCTCCTTTGTCGTCGTCGTCCTTGCCGGTAGCCGTCCTCCCTCCTTCGTCGTCGTCGTCCTCGTCGACAGTCCCCCGTCGTCGTCCTTGTCGGCGGCCCTCCTCCCTCCTCCATCGTCGTCCGTCGTCGTTTCGAAGTCGGCAGTCCTCCGTCGTCGTCCTCGTTGGCTCCTCCCTCCCTCGTCGTCGTCGGTCGGCCGCGACGAACCTGCACACGAATTGGCAACGCCGACTTCGAAACCGGCCCCGCTCGTGCCCCGAAGTGTTTGTTTTTGGGGGGGAAGGCCTGCACAATTCGAATCCTGCAGACCTTTTCCCCAAAAACAAAACTTTGGGCCACGATCGGGGCCGGTTTCGAAGCCGGCGCGGCCTGTTTTTCAATTTTGAGAGGCCGGAGGGGCACCGAACTCACCCCCCCCCCCCCCCCCCCCCCCCCCCCAATTTCTTTTTTTTGCGACCCTATTTAATCAGGTGCGGGGCGTAGTGCGGTGCGCTGCGTGCGCAACTCGTGAGCTGAGGCGCGCACCGTGGTGCGTCCCAAGTATGTTGTCGGTGCTTATTTATAGACCCCCGGTACTCGTCTCCCCTGTAGCGCCGGCCTGCCCCTCATAACCCATCTATCAGTGCAGCAGGCAGACCAAGGGCAAAGCAGCAAAGCATGCGTGCTCTACTCCCGGTGGGTTGGTATGGTGACCGTGACCTAGTGCTTCCTCCAGGGCCCTTCAAATAGCTCCGCCCTCTCCTTCTAGATGCTCCACGTGAACAATGCCGACTCTCAAGGTTGAGCGCACTCGACTCCCCACATGAGAGGACTCTCAAGACAGAACACGCATCCTCACGGTAAGAAGTGTTGAAGAGGGTAGATAAGGTTAAGAGCAACGTACCTCAAAATAGTTGCCCCCAACCACAGATATTCTCACCAAATGACCTGAGGCCGATTGTGATGACCAATCGCCGCTTCGGCACAACCAGCATTATCCTGCCTTTCCACCTCAGCATCAATCGCACGTCAGATAGTTCTCATCACACTGCGAACACCCAATAATCACCACGTAGCCTTCCTGGCGATACCCCTCTCCACCTGGGTCGCCTTGTTGCCTTCGCCCTCCTCACTACACACTCCCTACGGCCGATCACCCAGAAGACCGCATACATGTACCGCAAAGGCAGACGACAAGCGCCGGATTAGCGCAACGTTGTCGGTGCGAATACCCTTACAAGGGTATCCGCCCTAGTTTTTGCAAGCAACAGGAAAAATAAGTTGGTTTAAAATACGAATATTCCGTGCAAGGCGTGGTTGCATCTGTGAATCACGCTGACTAGATGGTTGACTAGAGCAGAGAGTGCGTGGGCGTGCAAGCTTTAAGGCGCGCGTGATCTTTTCCTTTGAATTGTTCGTAAGGCCGACATAGCCGGCCGGCCTGGTTCTTATTTTTTGATTAAGGAAAGGATATCAAACTTTCAGTCCCTCTATCCGACACGTTCGACCGGCGGTAGGGTTGGCGTGCGGAATGGTGGCGGCCATGGTGTAGTCTGAACAAACGGGCGGGGACGTTTAGTGCTCGCGCGCTCGACTGCGTAGTGCTCGCGCGCTCGACTGCGGATGGAGGAGTGGCCCGGGCGTTGTCTTGGCCTTGAGCGCTACGCCGCACTGATTTATATGAGATTCCGCGCATGCTGGTTTCAGGCTTGGGCTTAGCCCTATGGGTTACGACATTGGACTTGCGAAACGGAGGTGCGGGGATAGAGGCGAGCAGGCAGCAGCATGGTGGTGGTGCAGCACTGAAGGAGCTGAAGGGTTCAGGGTTATCCCCTTTAGTTTTTGTTAGGGGAAGCCAACCACGGGGGGTGCTGTTAGGTCCCACCCCCTTTCCTTTTGTGTTTCTAGTTTATTTTATTTTTCTATTTTGTTTCATTTGGAGCCGGTCAAATCCGGGCTGGGGCCCGAAGCGAATGTTGAATGGCAAGCTGTTCGCCGGACGAAGGCACAGACCGACAGAGAGATATCGGGCCGCCTAATAACCTGAGCTATCCGGAGTCTTCCGATATACTCGGTCAACGCGCAGTTGGCACCGAAGAGGCGCCGTGGTGAATGTCATAGCCACACCGGTGTGAGGGCGACCCGTCATACGAGCACCCACAATTGAAAGATTGAAGCAAACCGTACGGTAGTTGGCTCCCTCCGAAGTTTCCTTCAGAAAGGCGGGAGCTGTAGAGTTGTTTGGCGCCCGACCATAGGACAAAGCACTATGACCAGAGGAACGAGGGTGAGGGCTCACAATGATACTGGCGGACAAATCGTTCATCGGACGTGAAAAGTATCGGGCTGCGCTAACAGCCGCTGGCGGAGCAAAGCAGTCGAACGACAGTGCGAAGGCAGTGGGCCGGAGCGGCAGAGATGAGGCCGATATCGACCAAGTATAGGTGAGGAGAGTGGTTGAACCCGGAAGGGAAAGTGGGCCGGGTACGTGCAGATTGTAGCAGAGGGAAATGAGCTATGGCTGGATCGAGAGGGAGTAGAAGGGAGTAGAGAAAACAAAGACTCGCCCGTGTCTCGATGAAAGCAAGGGAGGAAAGGTGCTCAACGGAGGTTTTTGGCCATGGCGAACTCGTTAGTGAAACTGAAAGGGCATGAAAGCTAGTATAGAAAGAGCTATCTAGGAAATGGCGTGCGTGGAGATGGCGCGATTTCAATGGCATGATTAGTTTTGAGATTAGTAGAGTAGGATTAGAGTAGTAGGAAAGGTGGCTGCACGGTGGTGATATGGGTGAAGAAGCTGGCGGGAGCATGAAGGCGAGTTGCTACTCATCTACTGGCGAGATTGGGAGAAAGGAGGCATAGGTGAGAGATTTAGGAGGTGGGCGAATCCGTTGGTGAAAACGAATTGAGAAGTTAAGGGGTGGATCCAATGGAAGAAAAGGGGAGTATAGGCTGAGCACGATGATGAAGTCTGTTTTGGCATAAAAGCAGAATGAATCTACCTGCATTCTGGGGAAGATTCATTTCGAATTGGATCATATTTTCGGCAGGGGTATGATGTTCTAGGTGCAACGAAATTGGGCCAAACAAGAGTGGGAGAGACAACAGAGAGAAGTAGAGAGAGAAAACGAAGAGGGAGAAAGCTTACCTTGGGGATTGAGCCAGCATCGTGGAACCAACCAAAGGTTGGACTACGAGGTAGACAGTGAGGACCTCTATATCCAACATGCATTGTCGGCCTCACGTTTATGTGCCCAGGGCCTAACCAACTGTGGGGCCCTGGGATTTCCACATTTGCAGAGATTCGAGACTCGGTGCACACCAACCAACTTGCGTGCTATAACTGTATGGACCCCACTTCGTGAAATGTTTGAACAAAGGCCTCTTGTTGATGTGCTGGACCGCCTTCACTTAGGGCGCGCACGAGGCTTGTTGGGGGCCTTAGCCCAGAATATGTACATCACGACAAGGCCCCTTCTTGAGGGCTCATTCCTCACATTCCATCCCCCTTAGCTTCGAAAGACCGCCGAGATGCTTACTTCGCAGGTGTCTTCCCTTTCAGCATCCTCTCATATTCTTCCACCACCTGAGGAGTTGTGTCAATCAGTTCCTCTCTGGTAAACCACCGGTCTTCTTTTGGATCCGTATGATGCCTGAATCTGACCCAGTATTGTCATCTGGGTTTTGGAGGTCTCCCTCTGCCCAAAGGTCTTGGAACAGGCATATCTTTGTGCCCCAGAATGTCGTCGACGTCCACGTGGTCATCCATGATTGGGGGCAGCATTGATCTCCTTGAAGGGAATTGATCTGTCTCAACAAAAAAGTGCAAGCTTTGAGGAATGAAAAACTGGGTAGTGCGCAGGTGATCAGGGATACGAATAACGTAGGATGGATCATCCAAATCATTCCCTGCCTTATCCAGAAAGCATAACCCATCCATCAGGAGATAGTCTTTCCGGTAGGCTTCCACCATCGATTGAGTTAGCTCGTGAGATATGCCCAATTCAAAAACTCAGACCCTACATGACAGCGCATCAACAACTTGTTATCCTCCCCCTCCAATTACTCTATCTTAAAGTCATATTGTCTATGACCTTATTCTAGCGTTTGAGGGCATTGGAAAGAACAAGTTAAGTCTTAGTCCACTTTAGTAGAAGAATCTACCTAGCAGTTAGTGTTTCCAGTGGATTAGAGTCTTGTATAGGGCATAGAGTTCCCTCACTTAAGTGGTCTCAGCCTACTTTTTAGATGACATCTTGTTGCTCATACTCAATCGGCCTCAACTTCTTCCCATCCTGCTACGCCAGTATTGTGCCAATCCCATACCGGTTAGCGTCAGTGGTTACTATAAATGGTCTTTGAGGATAGGGAATCCATGAGAAACTCGTGATTCATGAGTGCGTGCTTCAATCGTTTGAAGGCAGCCTCACACTCATCACTCCAGTCCCATGAGGTGTCAAGTCGAGTAAGATCTGTCCAAGGAGAGATGACTGTCGAATAGTTCTTTACAAAATTCCTATAGTAGCCGCTCATCCCTAAGAAAGATATAACCTCAGTCACCGTCTGAGGATGTGGCCAGTCCCTAATACTAGCCACTTAGAGGCTCTACATTTTTCACTGTGATGGCTTTGAGGCCTCTATAGTCAAAGCGCATCCTCAAACGTCCTCCCTTCTTCGTTACAGACAACACTGGGGATCCGAAGGGAGAAGTACTTACGCCGTATACATCCCTTTTATGTCAGCTCCTTCAGTTGTCGATAGAGTTCGTCCCTCTCTTCCGGGGCCATCCTATAGTTTCTTCCCTTTTGGGGTTTTACTCCTTGGAATTATTTCTAGGGCGTGGACTATCTCCCTTTCAACGACTCCTGTGGGCTTCTTGTACAGATCGGGGGACTTCGCGACGATATGCTCTATCTCTGGGGGTGTTTAACGGCTTCCCCTTTCTCTGAGACGTAGACTAGGTACATACCCTCCTCTTGTTCTTGTTTATAGTATTTGTAAAACTTTGTTGTACATAAGCACGTATAGGACTCAAACAACCTACTAGCCTTACACTTAGCTAGTTTAATGGTTCTCCTATCAGGCAACTCATGCTTCAGCATTTTCTTGTCCCAGTCTCCTATCAGCCTTATAAAAGCAGAATTGCAACACAAGTTCCACCAAATAAGAGCACAGCAAAAGCTCATAAGTGACAATTTTGGAATAGTCTCATCATCATCAACAAAGAACCAATGTCGACTTCCTATCTGGCGCTCTGTGCCTAGACTACAAATGGCAGATCCTATCTAGCTTATCTACAATTCTGTTGGTGACGTCAACAGCTTCCCGAAGTACGAGCAGATCTCGGCCAATGTCGTTAGCCTCGAGCACCAGGTACGTATCACTCACAACCTCAATCCCCCACTCACAGATGCCATGTGCACCCAAGGACCACCATGCGCCCCATGGAGCATAGTACAGTGCAGCTCGATTATGACTGCCTGCTCATCCATGACTGCCTGCTCGTTCAGTCCGTGAACGCGTGGGCCTAGCCAACGATTAGCGCAGCAGGCAGCCAGTGCCCGAATATCCAATGCGAGGGCAGGCACTTTCCTAAATGGAAGTGGCCTGCCTGCTGCGTGTGGCGTGGCTGAGTTGGGCCCTACCCAGAAGCTTCTGGTAGGCCCTGAGAGGTTGAGCCCCGGTCCAAACGAATCAGGCCCAAGGCCTGTGACTGTTGCCTGTGCCCAACTGCCCGCAGCCTGTGTTCGGCCCTTGTTGTGTATCTGGCTCAGGGCCTGCCTAAGTTACGTACGAAAAAGGCAGCCCGGGCCTAGACGCTCTCAACCAACTGGCGCTGCTCAACTGCCTGAATCTCCCCAGTTGCGTGGTAGCCGAAAAAAAAAACAGGCCTCTTGGCCTTGGTCGGGCATGCCTTCACTTAGGGCGGCCGATTGTGCTGCTCATAGGGAAAAAGCGGCTCATCGGGGCCTTATGCCTCACACTTCCGCTAGAACATGCAAATATATACTACACATGTGTGTGTGTGTGTGTGCGTGCGTGAGAGAGAGAGAGAGAGTACACTACTACACGTGTATGTGTGTGTGTGTAAGAGAGAGAGAGAGAGGGAGAGATTTTTCCAGCCATGCACGCAGAGAGATAGAGAGACGCTACTTCCATCGATAGGGTGAGTAAAATCAGAATGAATCTTCCACTAGAATACGAAAATATTCACTTCTTTCCAGCCATACGCGCAGATAAATAAAGATAGAGAGAGGCTACTTCCATCAATAGGATGAGCAAAATCGGAACGAATCTTCCACCAGGACATGGAAATATACACTGCCACTTTTTTTAATTTTTTCTTTTTGTGTGTGAGAGAGAGAGAGACACAAACAGAGGGAGAGAGAACAAGTGAGTCTCCAACCTCCTCCGCTTCTCATCCACATCATGTTCGTCCTACCCACACAACACATTCCACCCCCTCCTGATTGTTTGCCCTCCCCTCCTCCTTTTGTACCGTTCTCGTATGTGCGTCCTTCGTGTCCTAATTACCCGTCCTTCGCTGCTTGCGCAGTTCCCACCGGCCTCAGCCCGCCATACGCCAACCTCACGCTTATTTTCCCACTTCCTCATTTTTTCTCGGTTTCTCCTTCTCTTCGTCGTCCTCTTCCTCATCTCAATAACTTGTCACCTTTGATTGTCGTTCGATGCCTCAGGACACATTCCCCTACTGACGACCTCCCCTCTCTCTCTCTCTCTCTCTCTCTCTCTCTCTCTCTCTCTCTCTCTCTCTCTCTCTCTCTCTCTCTCTCTCTCTCTCTCTC
>BFEA01000336.1:768255-814792 GCA_003427395.1 Chara braunii
CACAAGCCAGCAAAACATCCACGAAACAAAGAAAGGTCTGTCACAGCCAAAAAATACACTCCAGACACGCCGCTGCCACTAGAGGCACAGCATGGCCGCCTAGTAACGGCCCCGACCACTGCCGCTCGACCTGACCGGAAAAAGACGTAGCAGGAAGCTAGCGAAGTCGTAGTATATATCGTCACAAACAGAACTGCCCAGTAAACCGTAGGCAGAGAGAGAGAAGAGGACAACAAACGAGGGGCTGTGACAAACTGTTTCGTCGGAGTTTCACCGACTCATATATATTAAGGCCCTTGTGCAAGACCTCTATCCTGGTGGTGGTAAGAGAACCACCGGGATTGAGGCTTTGCCTGGCGGGCCGCTCCATCTATTGGTGGGGAGCAACACCTGCTGGAAACCGGGTCCAGCGTCCCTTAAATACATCTTTACAAAAACAGTACATCAATGAAAGTGACGCCAATGTGCTGGAAATCGGGTCCAGCGTCCCATGCTCAATTTACTCTTCCATACCTAACCTGCCGCTCGGTCGGGTATTGGGGGGGAACCACCGGGGGACACCAGTGGAATTAACCTCCATCCCCTGGCCACAGCAAACCACCTACTATCCTCTTGGCGCCTATTGTGTCATTGCACATCTGTAATAGCAAGTGTTTTGAAAATGGACTGGGACAACTGGAAACAACTGGAAAAACAGAAAACAACAGAAAAACAGGCTGAAAAACAGGCTGAACTAGGCTGCACTAAGCTGCACTGAAATCTGCGGAACTCAGCTGAAGACAGCTGAAGACAGTTGAAGTCAGCTAAAACATTCTGAGACTTTCTGGAAGGATACTATACAACTATACAACAACTTCACTGAGAAGCAGGTCCGGACCGAAATGAAGTTCATTTAAGTACAAACGGACAGCATCCGACAGCATCCGACAGCATCAGACAACAATTGTCTTCCCCCCACCCCAGGGTTATTCTGAGATGAACAGCCGGAGTCTTATATTCGAACTGAAGTAAGCTGAGGTGAGGAGGAGTGAGAAGGAGTAAACAGAATGCCAAGAATAGGGGAAGTGTGATTTGGAGAACCAGAAAGCCAGAAAGGCGGGCCTGTTCTGAGCGCAATCCCCGAGCTCATGCAGGCGGCAAAATTTCTGCTAAGGACAACGGATGGGGTGGGAACGGATCTGCGAAGTCCTGGGCGGGACGTAACGTGCAGTCGGGATCTATCTTGGTCCAGTCGTGAAAGACCAACTGATAGTCTCTTACTATTTCTGCCCGGAGATCCCCTCGTGCTTCTCTCTTTGTCTGACGGTCGGTCCACTTCACCGCTACCACCCATCCCTCCCTTTCTCCCCCCAGCCAGTCCTTGCAAAATGTAGCAATGATCCTGTTCATGTCTCCCCAGGAAGACGTTTGGTCGAGCTCGTCTTTAGTTGTCTTCCATTGGGTCACCAGCTCATGATGAATCAATGTCCGAATTTGTTCTATAGCCTCTCCGTCTTCCACCCACGCCCCCTCTAACTCCAAACAACGTCTTCTCCACCATATAGTCCATAGCACACTCCGTCTACCCAGGTTGAACATGTTCTCCTTAAATGTCTTCCCCACGATTGGAGGAAATGGCCCAAAAGTATGGCCCTCCAATCCCATGGCCATACTGCGCCGGGAATTATGTGTCGCCAGATTTTATCCCAACTTCTCCACAGTAGTACCGACGCGGGACATTGAAGGAAAATGTGTTCAATGGTTTTGGTCCGTCTCCCCCCAGGGTAACTTCAGAGACATCGATGACACCATGGCAATGCCTTCCCTTGTTGTTCCAGGTGGGTATGGTCTATCAGCCAATCCTTAGTTGGTAGACACCTGTGTTCTATTTGCCACTGGAGGGCGGAGATTTTAGCGGGTCTTTTGTTGTACTATGCAAACCACCGTATGGGCTTCAGTAGATGGCGGTCCACGTTGAGGTGGCAGTACCATCTATCTTCTATGCGATCCCATAGTCTACGTTTAGGTCTGAGCATACAGTAGGCCGACTTGGATTTTAGGTTTCGTAATATCAGTGTTTTTTCCTCCCCCTTCCTCGGTGGGATGTTCATGGTCCACCGCCAGTCATCAGGGTCCAAGGGGAGGTCTTCGATTGGGACCATTGGGCGATACACCGTCTGGTGACTTCCATCAGTAATGACCCTAATGCGATACACCTGTTTCTGCTCCTTCCATATCAAGGGTTGGTGGTTGCACCTTAGTCCATCATCCTTCAGGATGGAGAAGACTTCAACTAGTACATGTGTTTGATCAGCGAGGTGCACATACCCTACTTCCCCCTCGTGGTCAAGTAGCCCCACCCAGTCATCTTCTCTTGCACCGGGGCCTTTTATGAGGGTAATGTACCAGTGGAGAGGGAAGCTGTCAATCAACTCAGCAAGTGCTCTCTCAGTAGAGTGGTAGTACCGAAGGGTTGCTCTTATCCTTTCAGTGCTCTTCCAATTTCTTTCCTCTGCATCCCAGAGGTCCCCAACCCTTTGTATCCCGTGTTTCACCCACCCCTTGCATGGGGAATCCGAAGCACATCGTACAGGCCCTTCAGGGTCCGTTATTAGGCGATTGCCGAATAAGGGTTATCTAAATATTTCTTCCCACCTTTCTGGTGCGGGTCGGTCGGAGGCGGGAGCTTCCTCCATGTACGAATGAGACGTACCCAATATTTGTCAGTGGGATCTCCATTCCTATACTTCCTGGGGATACTCCAGTACCTGTCTTCCAACCATATGTGGGGGTCAATTTCTGGTGGAGATTCTGGGGCGAGGTCTGAGATCTGTGCCAGGGCGAGGGGGACCCATGGCGAAGTTGGTGAAAAGATAATGTGCTGGAGCCAGCGAATAGAGAGGGCCTGGAATTGTGAGGTTGGGTCTACGATTCCTAATCCGCCCCTATTCTTGGGCTGAGTCACCGAATCCCATGCTACACGACTTATGGCATGAGTATTATTGTTGTCGCCCCTCCATTGGAACGCCACCAGCTGTTGTTTCAATATTTTGAGCCCTCCGTTACTCAATAGGCAATAAAACGGCTTTGTACCATAGAGTGGCCAGGACCACATTGATAATGACGAGTGCCCGCCCAAAAATTGATGTGCGTTTGTTGTTCCATTTTTCCAGCTTAACTTGTGCTGGTCCTGTCAGCGGTTCATCATTGGATGCTGGTCTACCTCTGGCGGTAATTAATGCCCCCAGAATTCTCAAGGGGTCCTCCGGGGGAAGCCACGTGATACGTGGGTATTCCGGAGGTCTGCCCCCTTGGTGATGCAGCCACCAGCCCATAGTCTTTTGTCCCCAGTTCACAGACATGTCTGACAGGCAACAGAATTTGTTCATGAAAAATAAGAAAACATAAAAAAAGAAATTAGAGAATTAAAATTAGTGACTGCGCAAGCCCGTTTTCGACACCGCCATCTTTGGCGATTTTTCTTTTTTTTTTGGCATAGCCAAATGCCCTGCAAATTTACATATGTGTACTTCACATAATACGAAACTCATGCAAAAAGTTTCAAAAAATAATAAAATATCTGACGCATCAAATAGATCACAACAAAACGTAGACAACAAAACGTAGTCGAGCACGGATTAACACCGCCATCTTTGACGATTTTTCTTTTTTTTTCGCTCGGCAAAATGCCTTGAAATTTTATTTGTGTGTAGCACATGTCCTAAAGAACTTACAAAAAACAAATCAACAAAAAGAAATAATTTTTACGCCCCAAAATATTTTTTGGCGGGGCTGAACCCCTTCAGGTTTGGCCCCCGAACGGGACCCCGAACGCCCGAACGTTCGGGGGTCAGCCCGAGGGCCCCTGAATGTAACAATGTCTATATGTATATAGATATATATATATAGGCCCACTTTCTTTCTTCCAAGGACCACAAGGTTTTTTTCCAGGGGACCCCACGGTAGAGACTTTCCGTTTCCTGGGCCTCCAACGTTTGAAGTCCGCAGGTGGACCGCAGTTGGAAAATATGTATGACAGGGGGGATGTTCTTATGCATTGTCCTGGGTCTGTGGGTCGGGTGACCCAGGCCTAGTGTTCACTTGCCTGTCACCCACCCATTCGGCTGACCAATGCCTAAGATTGACCCGCCCGCCACCCACCCAGGCTGGCTCACCAAGACCCACCCTCATAACACTCATGCCAACTTATCAAGACCCACACCTGACCCAATGCCTCATGGGTGATGTGGGTGCGGGTGGGTGTGGGTCTGGGTACCCGTTGCTCAATTCTGCTATATGTGCCAAGGATGCATTAGACAGGTGACACGAAACTTCAGGCGAGGTTCTAGATCGACAGTCTACGGGAGCAACAGGCTCATGATTCAAAAGCATGTGACTAACATGCGAAACTCCTCCGCTAATTGGCATTTTTGCCCGTCCAAGTGGTCTGTGTAGACTCTCAAATCCACTGATCTTTGGACAAAATCAGACATTGGCAATACTGATTTGCTAAATTATGAAGCCTAACAAGATCAAGCGTCCAAACTGTCAAATCTTTGTGTCCAAATGCTGGTCAATTCTCCTAGCCCCTATCTGCTGTTTATATCGGTTCGAATAATGGGCCAAATAGGAAATTCGACCTGACCATTATGGTTTGATGGCTGACCACTTGAAATTTCATTTGTCCAAATCGGTTCGCATCTATTCAAAATCACCTGGTCAAAGGAGTAAACATATACATTGTCACACTGTGAATCGGACTGAAAAAGCGGAAAAAGACAAAACAAACCGAAAAAGCGGAAAAAGACAAAACAAACCAAAAAAGCGGAAAAAGACAAAACAAACCGAAAAAGCGGAAAAAGACAAAACAAAAAAAGGTAAGAAGGAAGGAAAGCTCCGCCTGTTCATCACCTCTTACGTTCAAGGCCAGCCACGTGGGACAGGTTGAGCGTTGGCCGCCCCCATCCCCGTGTGTCACAGGGACCCACTTGCTCGCAGCCAAACAGCAAAGAGGTAAAGAAAAGGAGGAGAAAACCAAACCTCACAGAGGCAAGAGAACGGGAAAGGGATCCAGTCAAAGAAAGGAAAAGGGCAGAGGAAGGCCTATCAGTTAAACAAAGCAAATGACACATCCCACAGATAAACCAATTGCCACTGTCACAACAAAGTTCAACATATTTTTTATTTTTTACTTTTTAACTTTTTTTTTTTTCCTTCTTTTTTTTTTCTTCTTTTTTTTTCTTTTCGTTTTTTCATTTTTTTCTTTCTTCTGCGAGGCATAGGCCTCGGTAAGCCCTACTGAGCCCCTATTCGCAGCAGGTCGGCCGCCCTAAGTGAAGGCAAGTCCGACAGAAAACAAGAGGCCTATTTTTGACTACTTCACAACTGGGGAAAATTCAGGCAGTTGCGCAGCGCCAGTTGGTTGAAGGCGCCCAGGCCCTGGGCGAGATACGCAGCATAGGCCCAACTCAGACAGCGGGCAGTTGGGCACAGGTAACTGTCGGTGGCCCTGGGTCTGATACGTTTGGTCTGAGGCTCAGCCTCCCTGGGCCTACCGGAAGCTTCTGGGCAGGGACCCAGCGCAGCCAGGCTGCACGCAAGCAGGCTGGTCATCCATTTAGGAAAGGGCCAGCATACGCATTGGACATTCGGGCACTGACTGCTTTGTGCGCAAGCGCTGCTGCGCTATCGCCTGCCAGGCTCACACGCTCACGGGCGAGCTAGAAGGAGCAGGCAGCCATAGCCGAGCTGTGCTGCTGTATGCTGGATGGGGCGCATGATGGTCCTTGGGTGCAAGTGGCATCTGTGAGAAGGGGAACGAGGTTGTGAGTGATACGAGAGACATACCTGGTGCTTGACGCGTGCGGTATTGGGTGAGGTCTGCTCGTACTTGGGAATCTGTTGACGTCATCAGCAGCATTGTAGTCTAGGCTAGATAGGATCTGCCATTCGTAGTCTGGGCACCGAGCACCAGATAGGATATCAACATTGGTTCTTCAATTGATGATGATGAGACTATTCCAGCATTGTCAATTATGAGCTACTGGTGTGCTCTTATTTGGTGAAATTCGTGATGCAATTCTGCTTTTGGTTCGAGGTCACAACTATCTGGTCTCATGTGCATGATGCTGTTTGGTTGCTGAAGTTCGCTATTGCTCATCTTCCTTGCACTTCTTTCTTCACCTCCGTATCTGTTGGTAGTGTCGAAAGCTTTATCTGTCCTACAATTAGTGTTGCTCCTGACCTGCTTGATTCTATTGACCAGTCAGTAAGAGGAGCCCCCACCCCGGCAGATAGGACACGCACGCTGAGGATGACGTGGATGTTCACAAGAATACCCAAGGAGAGTTGCGCCAGCACAGCATTCAGCAAGAGCTAGCACGGACCATCCCAGCAAAACAGTCCTGATAAAGGACATGCTGTCCACATGTCAAAAAAACAGCAGGACGTTCATCACAGTGTGACATCATGCAGTCCTGATAGCGTCCTTGTGCACAAATCGGACAACGAATATTAGGGTGATAGGGATGTGTACAATGAGGAAACGTTGGACACCCTTCGGCACAGACGGCAGCGGCCAGAATTGATTGATAATGGTGATGGCATAGATTATGAATTCCACAGCCAAGGCCCACCGCGTCCCTGTCCCGACAGGTGTCACATGAGAGACGGTCAATAATCCAGATTCCGTTGTTGCTGTGACAAGCAACGAGGCTGGAAATTCTGCAACTGCTGCAGCCCCAAGATTGGAACCAGCAGGTGCTGGTCCCAGCTACGTCGGTCCCTATGTGGACCGAAAGGCGGTTTAAATACTATCTAAGTACGACGGCAAAGAAGACATCGGGCATACTTCGAGGTTCTGGGGACTCAACCTGAGACCCAGTCCGTGATCATGGGAACAAATGTTGAACCAGTCGTGCGGGGCTTCTTAGAGGTCCAAGCCACGCGACCTGGGATTCCCAAAATAGAACTAACAAGGTGGCTTCAGACCACCCCGGTTGCCTCCCTTGAGGAACTCCTCATTTCGCAATACTTGGATCCACATGCTGCAGCAAGGGCAAGAATCCAGCTTGACAAAATCAAGCGCAGCAAGTGGACGGCCTCCATGAAAAGCCTGCAGACTTACCTTAGCAAGATGTTCGCTACACCCGGATTGGAACTGACTGCTCAATCTTTGCTTGGATGTGGTCAAAGGCGCGGTTCCCACCAACTTTACTAATCGCCTAGGCGAGGACTTCATTGGGTACACTGACTGGTTCACTCTAATGAGGGACATAGTCAGTCTTCAAGCTGTAGACCTCGTCACCACAGCAGGCAGCAAAAATCCCATGGGCGGCAGGCGGTTCAAAGGCAGCAACCGTTTTGTTGTGCATGACCTGTTGGAGGCCCAAGAAGAAGCCGATGCAGATGACCCCACTCTTGGTGACGACCAGGAACAGGACTCTGATACAGCTTGTTCTTCAGCCCATGAGTATGATGCGAACAAAGAAGAAGAAAACTTTACTGCCTTTAAAAAGGCTGCCCATGCAAAGGGAACGGATCGGAGTGCAGGGAAGAACTATGTCCAACTTCCCAAGCGATTAAGATCCCACCAAAACCGGAGGATGCGACCACTAAACCTTGGGTCGACCTCCGGATCACTAAAAATGATTGGCGGGCTAGACTCAAGAAGAGGGTATGCCTGCATTGCCAAAAAACAAATCACGAAGTACAGGATTGCTACAGGCTGCAGGGAAACTAGACCCAGGCGTAGAGTCAACTTCAGCAAACTCTACAGCAAGGGATACTGAATCTGATGCAAATTAGCAGTCCTCCCTTAAAGCCCAATCATTTGCTGAACAAAAGGCTGAGGTGAGTAACGTTTTGTATGTTGAGCCTTGGGTGGAGTCTGGGACGGTCGATTTTCACTACCACTTGGAGCATTGGGCTGAGATGAAACAGCAGCGTGCCAGGGGACAGTGAAGTTGATCTTCTTCAAACTTCTCATAAACCACCGCTATCTCCGTGTTTTGGTTGACTATGATGCTACGGCTAACTTCATGTCACCTCACGGGATATGCAAAGTGGGCTTGGGGATGAAGCAAGTGGCCTTGCAGAACCCTTGCCAGACCCAAGTTGGCAACAAAGATGTTGTCTCTTCTACGCATGCAGTCAAAGGTGTGCGCACTACCTTTGACAAAGACAAAACTGTCACCCACACGTTAAACTTCTATGTCCTTGACAAGTGCCCCTTCGATGTTGTCCTTGGCTTGGGCTGGTTGCAATCCCAATGCGAATGGACCAAGCGGAAGGAGTCACTTTTCATGGTCAAAGATGCACAAGGGAACAAGTTTCCCGTCCTCTTGGATGAGAAGCACGAATCCCCAGTGACTTTTCTAAATGCTATCAAGTTCTGCAAGAAATGGCGTAAGCACAAGGAGGACGAACAGTTGTATGTTGCCTTTGTTCGTCCTACCCATGTGCCATCTACTTTTGCGGTGAATTCCACTACTACTTCAGCTAGTGATACAACTTCTAGTACTACTACTCCCAACACCTCTATCTCTCTACCCTCTAATGGTCCAAATGATCCAACTTCAGATTCGGTCGTGACCGGATCTAGGTGATCCCTTTGCTGATCGCCCACCCCCACCGGGCCCACCAAACATCCAAAACCTCCTCGATCGGTTTCCGGAAGTTATGGCCAAGCCACGTGGAGTCCCCTCGCGATCGGTCTGACACACCATTGAGTTGGTTGAAGGTGTTGTTCCTCCAAAGGGCTGCGTATACCGAATGGGACCCGGCGAGTTGGAGGAACTCCGTCGACAGATTGATGAGGTGATTGACAAGGGGTGGATCAAGCCTAGCGAATCTGAATTTGGTGCTCCTGTGTTATTTGTTTCAAAGAAAGGAGGCAAACTCCGCATGTGTATTGACTATCGCGGTCTAAACCGCATCACCAGAAAGAATGTCTATCCATTGCCTCGTATAGACGACTTGCTTGATGCCGCAGGTGGTGCAAGGTCTTCTCCAAGATCGATCTCAAGTCTGGCTACCACCAGATTGAAGTCGATCTTGCGGACCAGCACAAGACTGCGTTCAAAACGCGCGATGGGCTTTACGAGTTTACTGTAATGTCTTTCGGTCTCACGAACGCACCAGCCACCTTCCAAAGCCTCATGGACAAGGTCCTCCGCGAACAGATTGGCCGGTTCGTGGTGGTATACCTCGATGATATCTTAATCTTGAGCAAGTCCATAGAGGAACACCTCAAGCACCTTGAGGAACTGCTCACTATCCTCAAGAAGACGCAACTCCATCTCACCCTAGAAATATCTGAGTTTGGGAAGGATAGCGTCATCTATCTTGGGCATCGGTTGTCTGCTACAAGCCTAGAGCCTGAGGCAACCAAAATGGAGGTCATTCGCAATTAGCCTCAGCCCGCGAACATTCACGAACTGCGTTCTTTTCTTGGCCTCGCGCCATACTATCGGAAGTTTGGGCCCGCTTCTCTATTGTCGCTCGTCCATTGTCGCGGTTGACCAGTAAAAATGTTCCCTATTCTTGGGACGCCGCGTGCACGAATGCCTTCCAAGCTTTAAAAGAAGCCTTGGTAAGTTACCCAGTACTCCGCATTGCAGATCCCAAACTGACATTCGTAGTTACCGAACGCAGCATGGATTCGGCGTAGTGCTGCAGCAAGACGACGGCAATGGCTTACGGCAGCTCGAGTACTACAGCAAACGCATGCCCAGCGTAAAGGTAGCCACTTCCACCTACATGCGCGAGCTTTATGCTTTGCGTATGGCATTGGACCACTGGAAACACCATCTTTTGGGACGCCACTTCAAAGTCTTCTCATATCATGAAACTTTGAAGTGGATCAAACAGCAAACTACCCTATCCCCTACCTTGCTTCGCTGGTTCCATGAAATTGACATTTTCGATTTCGAGTTAAGACACAAAAAGGGTTGTTATAACCGAGTAGTTGATGCTTTGTCTCGCCACCCAGAGTACATGACTTGCCTTGTCAAATCCTACGACCTCAAGAGGAAACTGAAGGAGGAGCTCATAGAGCACACCGCCCACGATCCGAAGCTTAGCCCCATCCTTGAGTGGCTACGGGCTGACCCTAGCAGCCAGCCCGATTTTCACAAGTATGGAGGACTGATTTTCCGTCGCTACGGGAACCACGACCGTTTGTGTGTGCCCAACCATGAGCCTCTCCGCACGCACTTTCTGGATCTGGCTCATGGCCGGAGCGGACACTTCGGCATGGCAAAGACATACGCAAATTTGCTGATACAGTTTGATTGGTCTGGCATGAAAGGGATTGCTGAAAAGTTTGTGGTTGAATGTCAAGTCTGTCAACGAATCAAACCATGCAGACAAAAGCCCATGGGGCTACTCACACCCCTACCCATTCCTGAAGGTCCCGGGGAGTCTATCTCCATCGACTTCACCGACATGGGAAAGGTAAGTAAGAACGGCTACTCACAAGTCATGGTGATTGTTGACCGATTCTCTAACTTCCTTACTCTGATTCCTTTGCCGCCCCATGCCCCAACAGAATTAGTGATTCGTGAGTTCCAACAGAAGTACATTCTGCAGTTCGGAACCCCGAAGACCCTCGTAAGCGATCGGGACCCGCGCTTCATTAGTACTAAATGGAAGGACTTCACGTCTCATTTGGGGATCGGTCTGTGTATGACGTATGGCCGACACCCTGAAGCCAACGGTTTGGCTGAAGAAATCAACCAAACTGTGTTCCAACTTCTCCGCGCTTTGATTATCCCGGATCCGAAAACATGGGATGAAGAGTTGTATTTCGTTAGGGGGTTGTAAAACAACTCCATCCATTCTACCACCGGCATTACACCTAACAGGCTGCATCTCGGTTGGCAGATCCGAACATGCCTAGTGTGGTGACCCGTCCAAACATGGACTGAAACACACAACTGATTTCTGAGTTTTGCCCATAGACTGAATGCCTTGCTGAGTTTCCACCTACTACTAAGTCTGTGTGTGCTTACTTGTTGGGCTGCATGTCTGTCTGAGCGCTGGTTGGCTTGAGTGTGTGTATGGCCGTGCCTGTCTGAGTGCTGGTTGGCTCGAGTGTGTGTGTGGCCCGCAAGGGCACTTGCTCGCTCATTGGGCCCTCAAGGCCGGTACTTACCTGTGGCCATGACATTGAGGGATTGCAGCAGGAAAAACACTCAAGTAGCGGGTAGGCCAGTACCGCACCCTGAAGAGGTAGATGTGCGGGTACTAGAGGTCAAGCAGAAAAAGACAAAAGTGACATTTTTTGAAACCCAGTAGTTGTAGGTTAGGTCTAGGTGGATACGAATCCAACCAGTCTAGGTCTAGGGCCTGTACGGGCAATATCAGAGTCTGCAATGATGTTTCCCTTCGAAAGGGAAACTAGTCGGTATACTACCATAGTGAACTTACCTTTCATTTTTTGTATTTGGATAGGTTTTGTTTTGGCTTCTTTTGGAGGTTTCCGAAGTTTAGTACGTCAGCTTTCAAAACAAAAACTGAATTGGAATTAATCGCTGGAGTAAAAGGATTCGAACCTTTGCATGTCGGTATCAAAAACCGATGCCTTTCCACTTGGCTATACTCCAATGAGATAACGCGACCGACCAACAGCCTCAATGTCTTAGCTTAGAATTGTGTTTTTGTTTTTCAACTATTTGACTACACCATACAAACAACAATTGAATATTTAYGGCAAGACGACTATCGATTCTTCAACAACCTATATTTCCTACATTCAACAATCATTTGGTAGATTATCCAAGTTCGTTGCTTGGAAGGCCAAGCGGCCTGGAAGTCACCGCTCGAAGAGGCAAGCATGCCGCTATATCTCCCAGTCGGGCAAAGAACCCGGCCTCTTTTTCAGTGTGCAAGTTTAGCGATACACTGGTGGAGCGCTGGTTGGAGCAACGCTATGCTGGAGCAGCGCTGCTGGGGAGGAAGGAGAAGGACACGAGGGAGGAAGAAGGAAGGAAGGGGGAGGAGCGCCAAGGGTACTTACCTCGCTATGGTGGCAGCCATCTTCATCACCTTGGTGGGCGCTGCGACAAGGAGTCCCCAACTGGGGAGAGCCACACCAAGAAGCTTCAAGACAGGGTTGGGCATGGCGGCCTGAGCTAGAGCAGCCATAGCTTCTTTGGGTTGTCCTTTGGGCATCTGGGCAAGGCCTAGTAGTCCACCATAGCCTCGGCCTATGAGAGTGAAGAGTGGGGGAGGCGGCCATGGCTATGGTGGTCCTCAAGTGATACCTGCAGTAGAAGAGGGACTCGGACATTGATTCTGGATCAGCTATTCAACATTGTATTATTATTTCTTGTATGAATAAGAGAAGGGGGAGATAAGGAGGAGGAGATTGTTGGGCGAAGAAGAAGAGCCTTGTCATTTCTCTATGTTGGTGTACATCATCTTCTTCTTCTTTCTTACTTCTTCTTCTTCTTCTAGTCCTCTATGTTCTCTCGAGTTCATTCATTTCTTTCTGCAATTGGGCGGCATTGTACTATTTGATAGGTGTGTATTTCAAAATTGGCCAGGATCATAACACTAGTCTGAAAAGGTCTCACATCAGTGAACCGGTTCCGACTCTACTGTCCCCGGTGACTCCATACTGGACTCCACACATCTACCGTCAATTGTACATATGTTGCCTACTCCCACGTCCGCGCCCTCACAGCCCGTGCTGTTGTAACCAACTGGGTGACCATCGACTTGGCTCACTCGTAACAAACCAGGTGTTCCCGTTCGTGGTTCCTTACCCCACAACAACCTAACGCGCTCTCCTACGTTTGCGCCAGGTGTTCAAATCACACGTAAGGTGGTCTGCTGGTGGGGCTCACGCTGCGTAGCAGGCTCTATCCGGGCCTTTCCCTTTTTATCTGTACCTAGCCTGCATTCCACAAAAAATCCATGCCCAGTCTGGAACAGTTGCATCGCAGTGAGCCGGTTTCGACTCTACCGTCCCCGGCGTCCCCGTACGGGACTCTACGCATCTACTACCTACTGTACATGCGGTACCGTACAGTGCCGGCCTATTTTGTTTCCACTCCCCTTCCCCATATTCCCTATACTTCCTCTCCCCTCGTCGTGCTACTAAAAATGAACATTTCGTCCCTCTGTTTTTTTCTTTCGTCACACTTCATTTACTATGGTACAACCCTACTTCTAGGCTTATCCCCTAATCTATTTTCCACTCCCATACCCTACTAATTGACCGACTCATTTGTACATCACCCACTTCTTGGGGTCGAGCGTCCTGTGTGTAATCTGACCAATTGTTCAGTCAACGTCCTCAGCGTTGTCCCGAACGAACCGGTGGCTTTGGAAAACCCAGCCAAAACCTTGAAGAAGAGCGTCGGGGGGTACTCCCAGTGCTTGAGCTCATTGCTGACAGCCAGTGTCGCCGCCACTGCTGTTGTTGGGTCACTAGCATGTTGTCAGATTTTGTGGAGGGTAGTCGTGACTGTACCCACCTTCAGCCTCTTATCTGAGTATGAACCAAAATCTTGGAAACACCTGAACTTAAGGGGCTCTTCAAAGGTTACTCCTCCATTCTTTGTGTATCGGACGAATCATCAATGTGATGGGACCTGGAAGTGCCATAGCCCTAGTGCCCAGGAAATCCCAGGAGTTGGAGTCATCATCCGTTTGTACCAGCACAAGCTGCTTACGGCTTCTCAAACCTCCGGCGGATGCCCTTCGCCGTAGCAATACTCACTGGGTTGTACATGTCACACGCTACAGCCAACGTGACATCATCCACTAACCTGACCCCATGTACCAACCATTGGTCAATCCAAGTGAGGGGTTTGAATTCTTTCCGACAGGAATGCCCACTAGTTGCTTGAGAATCATCGCCCTGCAACTGATGTACGTGCTACACAATTCAAACCTGACCATTTTTCCTGATCAAGGAGAATTTCAGTACAACATAGCCTGGACCTAAACTCTTTTGATTAAGTACCACAACCCGGCCCCTTCTGCTAAGACTCAACTCGTGAACACCTTTCTCCCACACTTGCAGCAACCAATCAACAGCTTGGGCGATTGGTCTGTACAGCAACAACATAAACATCTCCTTGATGGCATAGCTTGCCATGAGGGCCATCGATCTGTCTCCAAAAACATTGAGCCTCCGTCCTGCATCATCTGAGGTTCTGCTTCAGCATCGTTGTAGCTTTGAGGTTGAAGACTGGTCCGTGGGGCTCTCTCCAACAAGTAATTCAGTGCACGTGCTAATCTCCTCCCTGCCATTTTTTATCCTTCAGTGCAAGCCGGTGCTATTGGCCTCCATCCCGTCAGGTCCTTATGTTTAGGCAGGACATAGGCCTGTCCAAACTTGGCTGCATGCTTCCAGGCTCCGATCTCGTCTAAACCTTGCCTCTTGTATTCCGCTCTCAGCTCTGCCAACACTTCCGTCTCAGACTTATCTGAGATCTGTTGGTAGGCTGCATTCAACCTAAACATCATCTGTAAGCCAAAGTGGTATGCCGATGGACACACAACCACCCGCCTGCGCCTCTGAGCTCACTTGTACCGTCACAGCACGGTTAAAGGTACTAGACTCGAAGCACCTACGGTTGGCCATTTGAATCGCCTTGGGTTCCATAACAGCTACGAGAGACCGTTCCACAACCAGTTGCGACTCCAACCGGCCACAAAACCTACCTCCTTTCTTACCGTTATGTAACCCTGGGGGAACTCTTAGACAATGAGAGATACGAGCTTGCACATGTTCATCTTCTCTGAGCTCGCTTGTACCGTCACAGTGCGGTTAGAGGTACAAGACTCGAAGCAACTTCGGTTAGCCATCTGAATCAACTTGGGTTCCATAACAACCACGAGAGAGTGTTTGACAACCTGTTGCAACTCCAACCAGCTCTTAAACCTACCACCTTGCAAGATATTCTTACCGTTATGTAAGGCTGGGGAAACTCCCGGACATTGTGAGATACGAGCTAGCAGATGTCCATCTTCTCTTGGCAGCCTATCATTACTGCAACTACAGAGGACACTGGTAGCTCTAGCCACCTCTCGATGGTTGGCCAGAACCTCATCTTCCGTCTTGTTCTTCTTCCACACTACTCTCACCCTGTGTCGAAGCACGCTTTTCAAAACCGGGTGAATTTTACACTTGTCCACACATAGGACTATTGTGCCACAGATCTTCCACACTCGCTTGTTGTGCGCAGGTGCCCAGACAGCATCAAGGCCACAGGGAGTTCGGTTTCAGGCCTATATGGGTCGTCATTTGCTTTGAGATCTCGACGACCGAGGGAAGCAGCAACCGGGGTCCAGACCCCGCATCAATGCTACATAGCATGGACCTCCTGGCTTGGAGAACATTCTGTCTTGCGTCAATGCTGACTTCACGCGTTGACTACAACGCTAGCGCGACCCTGCAACGCTGGCTGGACGTTGGCTCTACGCTGGCACTTGGACGACCACGGCGTCGCGTTGCTGGCTCGGCATGGTGGCTGGCTGGCAATTGTCTTCTGGGCATGCTGACATGGCAGCTGCCACGCGCCGCCGCTGACATGGCCGATGCCACATATACTGTTGCTGACGTGGCGAGGCTACGTGTTTGGTATTGCTGTTCTGATTCATCGTCACTCGGGAGGAGATCATGACTGTGGGGCGATCGTAGATACGTACCTGGTTATTTCGACGTCGACATTGCTCCAGCTCGCTGATGAGGACTGATTGACGTGCCACGTGGCACATTGAGATAGAACTTCAGATTTGTGTTCGGACTATTGATTATTGAGGTGGCGGGCAAGGAGGGAGCCCGAAGCAGGAGTCAGCATTGTCTTCTTCTCCATTCTAAGTCTATTCTCCCTCCTCTCTTTTTCGTCTATGTATGATTTTCCATCTCACTCTATTTGGACACGACTATGATTATCGACAATCATCAGCAGGTTGATACCTATCTGGGCTTGCATTGTTAACCAGTGTCTTCTGGGTTCACTGCAATTTGGTATCGGAGTTGTACTTTCGATGATGTGACTGACGACGTCGACCTGTACAGAACGACGACGAAGAAGTGGTGACGCCTACAACCGAGGAGCTGACGTGCATAAGACTGGAATTGTGCACGTCAGGTGTTGACGTGGCATTGGTAGGGGAAAATCCAGCAAGGAACGCGTTGCCATCCAGATCCCGATCGATCGCATCTGCGATCGGGATGCACTGCTGACGTGGCCGGTGGATGTGGAGGAGTGCTGACGTGGCAATCTTGACTCACCACTCGTCTACTGTGGTGAGTAGCTTCAAGCTGACGTGGCATTGTCTGACGTGGCACTCCATTACGTGGCTGATGTGGCATTGTACGACGCGCTGATATTGCTCCTGACGTGTACCCCACTGATGATGTTGACTGGACTATAGTGCTGACGTGGCAAACTCAAGCGCTGCTATGTTGGCACACCAGGGGATACACGTGGCAGGCGGGAACGTGACTTAACGACGATAAAAGGGCCTTTACCCGATTCAGGCCTTGTAAAAGTAAAGCAGCGTAAAGGGGTATTTCGCCAGGACCCAGGAAACGTGAAACAGATCAAGAGTCAAGTTCTCTGGTCAAAGGGGCACCTCTAAACTAAAGCAAGGAGTCAGTGCCAAAGGTCATTGCCGAAGGTTATACCTGTTCGCTAGGGGATGCACATGTCATGTCTGTTCAGACAGGGATGTGTCTGTACGTGAAATCAGTGTGCCTGTTCGTGCAGAAAGAGAGTGTCTATTCCCACAATATAGATGTTTGTTCAGGCAGTAAGTGTGTCTGTTCATTCAGAGTTGTGCCTGTTCAAAAGGAAGTCAATAAACAGAGTCCCAGTTCTGGTCTATGTATGTTAAACAGTCCAAATTCAGAGGTCTAAGTCCAAATCCAGGCCGAAGGGCCTCAGCAGCAGCAAACCTCATCGGGATAAGTACTGGGACACATGCAATGCAGGGTCTGGGACAAAGGAAGGTCTGAAATGAGCCAATGCAGACCCAGCGTGAGGAGGCCAGCACTATAAAGGAAGCAGCCAGCCTCATTTCATGCCAGATCTCTACTAGCATTCTGTGCGTGGAAGTGCTGAAGCACTTGTGCGCCAGCCAGGAGGAGCAGCGCTGGAGGATGGAGATGCGCTAGAGGAGAGAAGCAGACTGGGCGTTGGGGAAGAGAAGCAGCCATAGCTGCCCAGCGAGTTAGTAATAGGTAGAGGGTTAGTAGTAGTGTTCTATGAGTAGCATTCAGAGTAGATCCTTGAGAGAGAAGAGTTGGATGAGGCTGGTTGAGCGCTTGAACTCAAGGAACTATGACACTCTTTGTAATCATGTTATTGATAATATAAGTTGTGCAACTCGGTTCTCTTCTTACCTCTCTTTTGTCTAATGTGTGAAGACTTCAGTTCATTGTGTATGATGATGATGCATGTTGTGCACACTCTTACGTGAGTTGGTCCCTAGGACCCATGCAACGACATCGACGCACATTGCTGACGTGCACCCCATTGATGGCCTTGATTTGACTGGACATGTTGACGTGGCATACTCCTTGAGTTGATGAGTTGGCATGCCAGGGGTGACACGTGGCAGGCACAGTTCCTGTTTCCGTAAGAGTTGCATTCTGATTATTGAAGCGGCACGGCTAGAAGAATGATCACCCAGGACAGAAGAAAAAGCAGCAGCAGGGAAGAACGCTAACTACTGTTGTGATTTTGTTGGCAGACTTACCTGTTGTCTTGTGCTGTGTTGTGTGTCTGTGTACTTGTGTGTGTTGATGATCATGCTGGCCTGAGTCGCGGTACCTGAAATAGAATAGAACGTCATCACATTAAAATTAGAACAGCAATCAGAATTAGTAAAAACTTTTGTTCCTTGTTATTAAATCTTTATGTTCAGATAGTGTGAATTTGGTTCGGGTGACCGTTAAATTATTCTCTTCTATTTATTTTGCGGTAGACCAACCTAGTCGACGAATTTTCTTATTTCTGTCCTCAGAAAATGTCTCACTTCTGGAAATGTTTGCAAAAGTCTATTCTAACGAGATTCGTGACAACATTCTTGTTTCCTATACCGATCACGCTCTCCGTGGGCGATGGACCGTCTGAGCCTAAGACTCGGATGCACGCTAAGAATAGGAAACAGGAACTGTTGGCCTTGTGGAATCAGCTATTGACTGAAATACATCTATCCGGACCGAGTGTTGAACAACACATCCGTGATAGATTTGATTTGCAGACGGTTGAAGACCGTCAGAAGACATCTATTACAACTGTGGACGTTGTGGCAGCCGGGACCGAAGTCTCCAAACTGGTTGCCCCGTGTCGTGAGGCGTTGGACCAGTTTGCCTTGAAACAGTTGGAAGAACTAATGGAATCGACTCGTAAAGGCGAGACTAAACCAGAAGTAATCGAGGCTACGATTGATGCAAACATCCACCAATGGAAAGAAACGCTGGCCGTGAAAGAAAGAAAAAAAGAAGAATTGGCTAGAAGGAGAGAACAGGAACAGAGAAGAAAACGGAAAGTTAAGGAAATCCAACAAGTGGTTGGAACAGAAACTGGTGAACAAGCAGACATGTCTCATATGATGTCTCATATTATGACTTACCTTACCTTTCTGGAGGAGAAAATCAACAGGCAGCAAACTCGGTTAGATGAGATTGATGTAGGACTAAGAACAATCACAAACATTGTGAAAGGAAAGCAAGAAGAAAAAGAAGATAAGAAAGAGTGAACAAGTTAATGGGAGATGCCATCAAGCCTGTTGGTCCCAGAATTAAGACTTCGACCAATGGAAATGGACCATCGAATCCGCCGTCTTCTCCATCTAACTCCTCTCATTCGTCTCCTTCTTCAAAGTCTCCTTCTTCGACAACTCCGTACAAGACAATTGCAGAACCGGAGAAGCCAAAGAAGAAAGAAAGAGTGAAGATGAAGTTGCTTTTACGTTCAGTAATAAGAAAGATGAAAGTCTGCCGTTATGGATTGCCAAAATCCAAACTTACAAGTTAGCGCTCCGGTTGAGCCAGAGTCCCAAGTGGCGTTCACCACCTCTTGCATGGGAGGTGAGGCCAAGCAATGGGTGTTAGACGAGGCTAACGCCGCGGGGTTTGACAACATCGCTGAGTGGGCCAAGACATTGACGCTGAAACAGTTCTTGGTCAAGATCAAGGACCGTTTTCTCGATAAGACAACGACCGATAAGGCGTTTGACCTATTAACGTCGATTGGTCAAAAGCATTAGACGTCGGTCGAGGCTTTGTCCCGCGAAGTCGACGGATTGCTGCAGGTTCCAAGATTGAACCTGCAAGACAGCCAAGTGTTGTATATTTACTCCTGCGCGTTGCCTGAGCCCATCCAGGGACACCTGGCTGCCAAAACAAAGTCAGGTAAGTATAACTATAGGCAATTTCGAGACCTCGCTCTACAAAAGGAGCAAGACTTCTCAAGTCAAAAACTCCTATGCAGCGGTAGTCAAATCTGGAGGAGGAGGAAAGATGTATAACGGAGGGAAACGAATTCTCTGGCGACAAAAGCGCCAGGACCATATCCTCGTTGTCTTCAATGATGACACGGTGGAAAAGTGGCCCAGGGAAGATGGAAATGAGAAGGATAGCAACAATGACTCTGGGAAGGGGGAAGTCATTGTTGTTGTGGCCACCAAGGGAGGGCCACCCAGAAATTCAATAAGGAAGAGACCGCGCTCGCTCCCAGTGCATCCTGGCATTGCCGAAGGAAAGCCTTGGTTAAAGATGGGGTTGACTCGTGAGACTTGGCAGGAGCGCATGGATTATGCGCAATGTCTTAAATGCGGCACTTCGGGATATGTGATAGCATTCTGCTCATTGATTCGAAATCCAAAAGCGAGCGGCCAGTAGAAGTAACATCTGCTCCTATTGAGACAAAGGGTAAGGACGAACAGACATGTAAGGCGCCTACGAACCCTTCCTACCCTTCTTCTCATATGGCAGAGGATGATTCTTCCTTAGCCCATCATCCAGACCGCCCTGACATTATCTTATGTTTTGTCTCTCTGGACGACTCCCTTGATGAGCTAGGTAATGAATTGCTTACGTAGCTCATGGGCTCGAAAAGCAAAGTCTAAGGGAAAATAATTGTTCGCAGACGTTGAAATTGCACCATCACGAGTAGGTGCGTTGTTGGACCCCAGATCGACGAGGTCCTACATATCCGAGAAGCATTCCGCAAGTTTCATCTCAGAATGAAGGTAAAAGACTTGTCTCGACCAATCACGTCTATGTTAGCGGACAAGAGTATGATCACTGTCTCCCAGTATGTTGATCGTATTGAGTGTCAGTTTAGAACTAGAGAAGGAGAGAAAATTATGCATGAGTTATCATTCCTTGTTGAATAGAATTTGCCTTTTGATCTCATTTCCGGTATGGACTGGCACGAGGAAGTCAAGCCGAACATTGATTTCAAAGGTAAGGTTGTGCAACTTAAGGATGCACAATATGAAATGAAACCTATCAAGTTATATCATAAGTTTGGCTTTAACTCTAGTTTGTCTTTCTGTTGTATTGAGTTATCCATCTTTTCGTTCAATGGTTTCAAAGAAGAGGTTGGAACAGGAAGTTATGAAGGTGCTGGTAAAGAAAGTCAGTGAGTCGCCTTCTTCCTGCCCTCCAACTATTGAAAGACTTCTCTCTGAGTTCAAGGATCTGCAGACTGAACCTTCCGAAGTCACGGAACGTGCTATTCCTGCCCTCCAACTATTGAAAGGCTTCTCTCTGAGTTCAAGGATCTGCAGACTGAACCTTCCGGAGTCACGGAACGTGCTATTAAGCACACCATTGAAATCATTCCAGGTAGTAAGATTCCCAAGGCCCCTATCTACCAAATGTCTCCCACGAAACTTGAGGAATTTAAGAAACAACTGCAGGACCTTACTGACAAGGATGGATTCGCCCTAGTTCATCTCCCTATGGTGCACCTGTCTTGTTTGTACCCAAAAAGGAAGGTGAATTGCGTCTATGCATTGACTATCGAGGGTTGAATGTCGTCACTGTCAAAAACGCCGAACCGCTTCCTCGCATTGACGACTTACTTGATCAACCGCAGGGTTGTAAGTATTTTAGAAAGATTGATCTAAAGTCTGGGTACCATCAAATCGAAGTGGAACCTGCGATTCAACATAAGACTGCGTTCCGAACAAGATATGGCCATTACGAATTTTTGGTAATACTTTTCGGATTAACAAATGTCCCTGCAACGTTCCAACGATCAATGAATGAATTGTTTCGTCAATTGTTGGATCAGTTCGTTATTGTCTATCTTAATGATATTCTCGTATATAATATAATGTATTGTTAGAGAAGTTGCGAGAAGGCAACTTTAAGATAAATCCAAAGAAGTCTGAGTTCGCTAAGTCCGAAGTCTTATACTTAGGACATATAGTGAACGAAGAAGGACTCGGACCAGAACTACGATTTTTCCTTGGTTTGGCAAGCTACTATAGAAAGTTTGTCATGAACTTCTCATTGATTGCCGCACCAATGTAAAGATTGTTAAAGAAAGAAACTATCTCGTTGTGGGACAAGAATTGTGAGTCTTCCTTTAAGAAGACAAGTATGCTCGACTCACTATCCTATTCTGGAAATTATTGATCCATCACTTCCCTTCATTCTCACTACTGATGCAAGTCAGTAATGAATTGGCAAAGTCCTTCAACAGAACAACGGCAATGGTTATAGACCAATTGAGTTTATGTCTACATGATTGTCATCGAAAAAAGTTGCCACCTCCACTTATGAAAGGAAATTGTATGCCTCAGTCTGTGTGCTGGACACATGGAAACACTACTTGTTAGGGAGGCATTTCACTTTGTACTCATACCACTCGGCGCTAATGTGGATAAAGGCACACCCTAGACTCTCTGATAAGTTAGTACGATGGTCTGCTTTCATTGATACTTTTGATTTTGAGTTGAAAACAATCAAAGGTAAGTCTAATGTGGTTGCAGATGCGTTGTCTAGATGATGTGATTTCTTTGGTGCTGTTGTTTCTTATTTGGATATTGGGAATGATTTAAAAGATAAAATTCGTCAAGGATATGCTATTAACCCTATCTGGAAACTTATCATGGATGTCCTTGCGAAAAACCCAACTTTACTTCCAAACTATAGAGTAACTGATGGTTTGGTTTTCTTGTTAGACCAAACGGGACAGAGATTGTGTATTCATCACAAAGAAGAACTTAAAAATTCGTTGATTGGGGAATGTCACGACACTGAAGGACATTTTGGTTTCAAGAAAACGTACACTGAGGTTAGAGAACATTTCGAGTGGAAGGGATTGAAGGAAGACGTACTAACTTATGTTCGTACATGTCTGGTGTGTTAGAGAAACAAACCTTCACACGAGAATCCACTTGGTCTTCTGAAACCATTACCTATTCCTAGCGAACCAGGTGAATCTATCTCAATTGATTTTATGAGCCTCACCAAAAGTCGGAACGGCAATAGTCAAGTAATGGTTATTGTGGATCATTTCTCTAAATATGCCATATTTATTCCCTTACCCGCGGAAGCTCGAACATAACTTGTCATACAAAAGTTTCAGATGCGATGGGTGACCAAGTATGGTTTTCCTCTCTCTATTGTATCTGATCGTAATGCCAGGTTCACAAGCATGTCATGGCAAAAGCTCATGGAAGCATACGGTACACGATTGACCATGTCGTCGGGGCGACACCCTGAAACGAACGGACAAAGTGAACAGATGAACCGTTTGTGTCAACAGCTTTTGCGTATGTATGTAAGACCCGATCAGATTGATTGGGACGAGAACTTACCCAAGATAGCAAGTGTATACAACAGTAGTGTTCATACCGCTACAGGGCACACGCCTAATGCACTATACAAGGGGTGGAAACCTAAGCGTCTCATTGATGTGTTAACACGGGACCAGTTTCTTAGATTACCTCCACGGATCCGGAATTATGCATTATTGTTTCAAGAAGACATTAAGAAAGTAAAGAACAATTTGAAGAAAGCTCGGGACCAGATGATTGAACAAGCTAACAAGCATCGCCGACCATCCACATTCAAGGAAGGTTATCTAGTCTGGGTCAAGTCCAAAGAGTTTTCGTAGGAAGAAGATGTGTCTCCGAAAATTCTGCCTGTCTATTTTGGACCCTGGGAAGTTCTCAAAGTAATTGGGGATGCAGAGGGACCGTCTTATCGTAGTGATATTCCCCCTCACCTTAAAACGTATCTTGTTTTTTATGCGTCGAAATTGTTACCCTATGTAAAAGGAAATGAGTTCCCAAACAGACCATCTATGATTCCGCCATCCATGGAAGGCAAGTATGAAGTAGACAAAATCATAGACCATGGTTACTTCTCTACAGGTGGACGTGGACGACCCCAGAAGCAGTTCAAGGTACGTTTCAAATATGAGGCACCATTTGAGGACAGATGATTTAGTAAACGAGAATTACTTTGAACTGCTCCTGATATTGTATCTGCATATGAACGTGGGTTAAAGTCTAATTATTTACGCGATGGAACTCGAAATTGGGTCGGCAGGAATGTAGTAACCCATTTTCTGCAGAAGTCTGGGCCTCGAACGGAGCCCAGACTACACAGGCCAAATTCGGCCTGTGCCAGGCAATGCAACCACGCACTACCCTGGAAAGTCAAAAGTCTAAGTCAACCGTCAAAGGTACCACGTCCAGGCCCTTGGTTGGATACACTAACTTGTGCGCACTTACGCAAACATCATTAAGGCCACAAGGAGTTCGGTTTCAAGACCTATCTGGGTCGTCATTTGCTTTGAGATCTCGACGACCGAGGGAAGCTGCAACTGGGGTCCTGACCCTGCATCAATGCTACATAAGCCTCGACCTCTTGGCTTGGAGAACATTTTGTCTTGCGTCAATGCTGACTTAACGCGTTGACTACGACGCTAGCGCGACATTGGCTGGACGCTGGCTCTACGCTGGCACTTGGACGACCACGGCAACGCGCTGCTGGCTCGGCATGGTGGATGGCTGGCAATTGTCTTCTGGGCATGTTGACGTGGCAACTGCCTCGCACCGACGCTAACGTGGCCACTGCCATGTATACTGTTGCTGACGTGGCGAGGCTACGTGACTGGTATTGCTGTTCTGATTCATCATCACTCGGGAGGAGATCATCACTGTGGGGCGATCGTAGATACGTACCTGGTTATTTCGACGTCGACATTGCTCCAACTCGCTGAAGAGGACTGATTGACGTGCCACGTGGCACATTGAGATAAAACTTTAAATTTGTGTTCGAACTATTGATTATTGAGGCGGCGAGCGAGGAGGGAGCCCGAAGCAAAAGTGGGCATTATCTTCTTCTCCATTCTAAGTCTATTCTCCCTCCTCTTTTTTTCATTTGTGTATGTTTCCCCCATCTCATTCTATCTGGACACGATTATGATTATTGACAATCATCAGCAGGTTGATACCTATATGGGGTTTCCATTGTTGACAAGTGTTTTCACAATCTGGGTTCATTGCAATATTTAAGGAGTTTACCCCAGAGGTGTCGTCCTGGGAGAGCACACCGTCCATCCGTATTCAGTGTTGTATCAATTTATGAGAGTTTGTCCTCGTTCTTACTCTCGTCACTATCGGCACCCGTGAGCCACCCGTCATACTCCAATCTTGTCTCCACTGCAACCAGCACTTTAACTGCATGGTTCTTCGTAATGTACTTAACCTTCTTCAACTTACACGGTTGTTTTAGCTCCGAGACACTCTTGGCATTCAAACTCTCCTCAGATCCAAGACAAAGTCCATCACCCCTTCCTTGGAGCAGGACTCTACAACTCCCTTCTCTCCCACGTACTCAACCGCAGCTTATTTCCCTTTCCTCAAGACCATTGTACATCTTTTTGTGACTGGTGGAGCTTCACACTTATCTGTGTCACCTAACCCCCGCCCATAGCCATCTAAGTTGTCTCCTCTTCGGGTTCGGGTATAGCCCAGCTCCCACCCTCCTTGGTTCCTCGACGTCAGCACGTTCTAGAAACCGCCACAAACTGTCACATAGTCTTGCATTTCTCTCCTCATATGTTATCAGCATTGCATTCACGTGGTCTTTGATCTTTCCTTCCAAAGTTGTCAACTACTTGTTGAACGCTTGTCTTGTCGTTGCTTGAATGATAACTTGCATACATCGTCTTTCTGCTTCCTCCCTTTGCTAAGCTTACTCCACTATCTGTTTCTCTTCTTCAAGCATCTTCCTCTCTTGCTCAACTTTCCTCCTCTCTTCAGCCTCCTGTCACTGGCTATCGACAAAACAGCAGTAGCTTGTCCATCCTCTCGTCTCCTACATTTACTCTCGGCTGGTAGCTAGCTCCCTGTCCATAACCTCTCAGGCCATAGTTGTCCCGCCCCTGGCCTTGCCACTGCCTCCCATTATTCTTATTCGGCCAATCGCGCGCAAAATGTCCATATTCACCACAAGTGTAACACTCCCGCTCCCTGATCCGACACATGGAGGGGGTGGGGGTGGGAGGGGAGGAGGGGGTGCGGGTGGAAGGGAAGGAGGGGGTGGGGGTGGAAGGGGAGGGGGAGGGGGAGGGGGAACACAAGCTGGGGTGTGGACTGGCGTGGTATAACTAGAAGGATACGGGGTTGTCTGTGGAGGGTACACGGCTGCAGCGGGTTTGCAGCTAACTTGCAGCTAACTGTCAAGCCTAGTTCAAGCGTTCCGCACAGGACCTTGTTACATGCCTCGTTCTGCAGTAACGGGAGTGTGCTGTTCCGTACTGTACGACTCTCTACCAGGCGCACAACCAACCAGATTGGTAAGAGGACTCGCAACAACCCATCACTCTCCACAAGATTACCGTTATCCCATATTGTCGGAGACAATATTCTACTGCACCTTGCACCTATTCCCCACATTGTGCAGTTACAATTGAACGTGATAGCAGCACGCGAGGAATCAGTTCAGAGTTCACCACAAACTCTATTTCCTCTTCTCAGTCGTACTCTTACAGCACGTCGTCTGCGATCTCAAGCACAAATCCCGTCTTCACTAGCACTGAAGTCAGGCACCCTCGATCGCTCTAGCTCTAATTTTCACCTCCAAGCATATTCCGCTCGTCAAAATTCTCAAACAGGGCGTCATTTACCCCTTCCAATCTTTGTTTCTCCCTCTTATGCTTCCATACTCTCACCTACTACTACACCATACACCTATCCTCCATCGTGCAAATACAACTGAACATGGCGGTCGCACGTGAAGAATTAGTTCGGATCTCACAAGTCTTTGGGATTCGCATATAGTATCACAACTGCATATCAGTTTATACTTCTCGCACATGCTCTGCCCGTCGCACCTCACACCTCCTTAAACAGATCGGCATAACCACACCAGTCTCTGGGATTCACATATATTATCACATCTGCATATCCGTTTATGCTTCTCTCATATGCTCTGCTCGACATACCTCACGCTTCTTCGAACAGAACTTGGCAAGTTGGACTCTATTCACACCACCAGGCCCTCGTTTCTTCGCCCTGCAGTCTTCACCTTCTCAACCGCTCTACCACACACTATACATGGCTCATCAGCACCTGCACACTCGGCATTCCACACGCTGCTTCAACAGATCTTGGCAAGCCAAACTCCGTTCACTCCTTCAAGCCCTCGTTTCTTCGCCCTGCAGTCTTCAACTTCTCAACCGCTCTACCACTCACAGGACATGGCTCATCAGCACCCGCCCAAAAGACAGGCAAACACGTCCACTTTAACTTTGTTTCCCTTTCTCAGTCGTACTCCTACAGCTCCGCGGCTATGTTCACGAAACTCCACACGACAAACACCCCGCCTGTTTAAACCGAACGCGACTAATCTCGTTCCTTCGTCTTCACGCGACCCGTCTTCACCAGCACTGAAGTCAAGCAACATTGTTCACTCTGATTCTGTTTTTCACCTCACGTGTATTCTGTTTATCAAACTTCTCATCGCGGTCACTATTGTAACACACTGGCCACCGTTTACACCTTCCAAACACCATCCCTCCCTTCAACCTTCCATCCTTGCACCTACTTTCTCTCTCCTATAGACTTGTCACGTCTTCTCCAGCTACCTTCGTCATACTCATCATCGCATTTCATTAACACACCATACCCACCCCGATGCCTGACTCATAGCATGGCGCTTTGCCATACAAGTGCGTTGTCAAACATTGCAAGTGTTGCTAGCCTACTACACTTGGTGCATGTGCCTCACCGTGAGTATAACACAACCAGAACCAGATCTGGGCTACACTCGTAACCGTACGCCCTAGCCCAACTCACGTCTTGTTTACACTTCTCACGTATACCCTGCACATCCTTCCCCTCACACTTACAGATCATAGTGAACTGGACGTCATTCTAAACTTCTTGTTTTCATTTCTTCACTTCCTAGTTTTCAACGCTTCCCCACTTTATCACTCACACAGTCTTCACGATCTTTTCCAGTACTGTAATCAAGCAATCACATATTCTCACAACTCATCTCCTTCTCACTCTTCAACATTCCAAGCCTACTTACTGAACTTGTCACACCCAGTTATACCAACCTTCGATACCTCTTATGCTATCTCTCAACCTCCCATACTCCTCTTGCTCTCTCCTTCACTTGCCACTCACCTCGCCTACATCACTTATCTCCACAATCACTTCCTCTCACTCCCTCTTACCTTTCCAGACACACCTTTCGACTCGTTCACTCCACAAACCATCACTGCGTAAGCTCGTTGTAGGTCTACCCCCAAGTCGAGTACGACCACTCGTTTGGTTATTGCGCATTCAAGAATTGAAGTAGGGAGGCCGACTGCTACGCGTCCATGTTCATGGAGTAGGCAAAAACAGCACCTACACGGACTTCCAGGTCAACGCACACATTCCCCGATGCGTTTCGCCTGGTTGCTCACCAGGACTTCTCAAGGGGCTACCACACTCCCGCATCCACCATACGGCGCCGCCCAGAGCAGAAGAGGACCATTCAGGCCTTGTCCTCGAAAGATATAGTACAGTCTGCCTCCACGTCCACACCCTCACCGCCCGTGCGGCTGTGACTGATTGCCTCACCTTCGACTTGGCTCGCTTGCATCAGACTAGGTGTGCACGTACGTGGTTCCCTACTCCGCAACAGCCTCACGTGTGCGCTTACGTTCACTCCAAGTATTCGAAACCCACGTGTACCGGCCAGCTGGTGGGGCTCACGCTGCGATGCTGGCTCGCTCAGGGCCGTTTCCTTTTTCCCGTACCTGGCCTGCATTCCTCACAATAATCATGCCTAGTCTGAAAAGGTCGCACACCAGGTGTGCCCGTCCGTGGTTCCTTACCCCACAACAACCTGACATGCACTCCTACGTTTGCGCCAACGGTCTGCTGGTGGGGCTCACGCTGTGTAGCAGGCTCTATCCAGGCCTTTCCCTTTTTTTTTCTGTACCTAGCCTGCATTCCACAAAAAATCCATGCCCAGTCTGGAACAGTCGCAGTGAGCCGGTTTCGACTCTACCATCCCCGGCAATCCCGTATGGCACTCTACACATCTACCGCCTATTGTACATGTGGTACCGTACCGTACCGGCCTATTCTGTTTCCAGCCCCCTTCCCCCTATTCCCTATCCTTCGTCATGCTACTAAAAATGAACATTCCGTCCCTCTGTTTTTTCTTTCGTCACACTTCATTTAGTATGGTACAACCCTGCTTCTACCGGTGGCTTTGGCAAACCCAGCCAAAGCCTTGAAGAAGTAGAAGTAGAAGTAGAAGGGGAAGTAAGCGAAGAAGAAGAAGGGGAAGAAGGAGAAGAAGGGTGAGATGACAAAGAAGACGAGGATGCTCGCAAAAGATGGACAAGAAGGGGGAGGGGGAGGGGGAGGAGGATGAGAAGATGGAAAAAAGGAAGGGGGAGGAGGAGCGGGAGAGGGAGAAGGAGAAGGGAAAGGAAGGGGAGGAGAAGGTGGACGAGAATGATGCACGGACCAGCCAAGCATACGGCGAAACCATTGCAAGTCTAGTCACATCTATAGGGTGTCTACGCTGGCGAGCACGAGTGTAACAAGTCCATCCTCGGGCCAATGTCAAAGGAACATGGCCACGGGAAAGCAAACGGCGGACAAGCATCGTTGTCGCAGTTCTGAAATCATGCCAATTGTCACAAATCTGCTCAAACCGCGTAAGCTGGCCGGTGAACACACCTGCAGGCTGATGAGATGGAATGTTTGACGTTGCATTAGGATATAGTATATCTATATACTGGTTGCGACACCGCTTGGTACGAGTGTGAACACCATTACGATACGTAAATACAAACAATGTAGAAAAGCTAAAACAGAGGAGAATGTACAGATGGAAGAACGAAGGTAGGATAGGAGGGAAGATCAAGGGAAAGAAAGAGTAAGGGACGCAGAGGGGAGAGAAGCAATGAGGGGCCTACATGTGAGGATAAAACGAGGAGGGAGATCATGACAGGTAGAGAAAACAGAGGTGGAATTCAGCAGGATCGGAACCATGAGGGGTTAGAAGGCAGGAGAGGAGGGGGAAAAGGCGGCTACCTTCTTTTCCTGAACACGATGTCCTGCATCAGACTGTATTTGGAGCCGAAGAGGGTTTGTATTAGATCATTATGATGGGGCGTTATGTTCGGTGGAAGGTGAGGACTAAGAGAGGGAAGCAATGACTGGATTTTGAGGGATCGTTGAGCGAGTCGGGAGCTCGTAATGAATCAACGACAACAAGCAAGCATCCGGTATAAAATCGATCGATGATTGAAGGATTGTCGTGCGCACCTCCTCCTTCCGTACTCTCCTCACTTCCCCCCCAGCGCAATCGTCTTCCTGGTCGCGGGTTCGACAATCGTTCCCCGCCTCCTCCTCATCCTCGTCCCCATTGTCTATCACGGATTACTGTGTTGTTGTGTACTTAGTACCTTGTCCTGTGCGCGTGTGACCACCGCGAGTGAACCTAGGGTTTGGCCTACTACCGTGTTCCCCCGAATATAAGATACGGCAACGACGACAACACTGGCATTTGTCTCTGTTTTTTCTGGTCGTCATCCTCGTCCTCGTTGTGAAGACAATGAAGACGCCGACCTCCTCCTCCTCCTCTCTCTTCTTCTTCCTCTCCTCCTCCTCCTCTTGCTCGTCTCAAGGCCTGGACAACGGCGCCGACGTCGTCATATTTCTTTTTCTTATTCTGGTCGTTGTTCGCCGTCTTGCTCGTCGTGAAATCGTCATACTTGTCGCGTTCACGATGAGGAGGACGACCTTCTCCTCGTCCTCCAATTCCCATTCTTCCTCCTTCCTCTTCCTTCTTCTCCCCCCTCTCTTCTTCTTCCTCCTCTCCTCCTCTCTCTTCGGCGGCGGCATCGTTATCTTTGTTTTGCTTGTTCGGTTGTCGTTCGTAGGACGACGACGACCTCCTCCTCCTCCTCTCTTCTTCTTCCTTATCCTCTCGCTGTCGTCTTTGTTTTGTTTGTTCGGTTTTCGTCGTCGTTGTCGTCTCCTTCGTAGGACGACGGCGACCTCCTCCTCCTCCTCTCTTCTTCTTCCTCCTCCTCTCGCTCCACGCGGTGTGACTACAACGACGACTTTTTTCTTGTTTTTTTTGGTAGTCGTCCTCGTCGCCTTCACCACGACGACGACCTCCTCTTCGTCCTCCTCTTCTCGCTCCTTGCGGTGTGACTACGACGACGACTTTTTTCTTGTATTTTTTTGGTAGTCGTCGTCCTCGTCGCCTTCACCACGACGACGACCTCCTCTTCGTCCTCCTCTCCTTTCTCGTCTTCCTCCCACGCGCGCCCCTTTTTGATTTTTTCTTTCTTCTAAGACAACTTTTTTCTTTCCTCGTCGCCTTAACCAACCCGACGACTTCTTCCTCCTCTTTCTCCTCTTCTTCTCCTCCTACTCTTCTTCTGTCCTGTTCCTCCTCGTTCTCGGCCCACCCTCGGCGCGCCCCTTTTTTTTTCGTTTTCTTATTTTTCCGATTCGGTCATTCATTTACTCAATCAAACAATTAATCAATCAATGAACCAACCAATCGATGATTGATTGATTGATCGATTGATTGATTGATTGATCGATCGATCGATTGATGGATTGATCGATCGATTGATGGATTGATCGATCGATTCATTCGTCGATTCATTGATTGATTGGTTGATTGTACCTCCTCCTCCTAGTGCGCCTCCCCTGTCCGACCCTCCTTCCCTTCCCGACCCTCGTCCTTCCTCTCCCGAACCAACTACCGACCCTCCGTCTCCCCCGACCCTCGTTCTTCCTCTCCCGAACCAACTGCTACCGTCTCCGATCCTCCCGCCTCCCCTCCCCGAGTCTCCTCCGCTCACCGACCCTCCTCCCTCTGCCGACCCTCATCTTCCTCTCCTGGAGCCTCCGTCTCCCTTCCCCGACCCTCGTCCTCCTTCTCCCGAGCATCTCTCGAACCTCATCGTCTCGTCTCGGACCCTCCGCCTTCACATGAGATGACAATATCGACGATCATCGTATTTTTCTTTTTTATTCTTCTTCTATCGATCTATCTATCTGTCTGTTTATCTATCTCCTCCTCCTACTCCGCCTCCCCTCTCCGACAATCGGCCGCTTCCATCCGTCCTCTCGAACCTTCCGGGACCCTCCACCTCCCATCTCCGACCCTCCTCGTCCCCTCCCCTAACCTCCACCTCCCCTCTCAGACCATCATCCTCTCTCCCGAACCACCTCCTCCCCTCTCCGACCCTCCACTTCCCCTTCATGACCCTCTGCCTTTTTCCCGACCCTCTTCCTCACCTCGTGACCCTCCGCTCCCCTCCCCGACACTCATTCTCCGAATCCCGACCCTCTCCCGACAAGGGTGATGGCAAGGAGGATAATGGCGAAGGGAGGGGAGGACGTGTAGGGGAAGAGACTAGGGGAGGAGACGACGAAGATGGAGGACAAGGAGCAGTAGAAGAAGGCGAGGAAAAGGAAGAGAAGAGAGATGAAGAAGCCGTTGTTGTAGTAGTATAGTAGCAGCCGCAGTAGTAGTCGTAGTAGTCGCAGCAGCAGTAGTAGCAGCAGTAGTAGTCCCAGTAGTAGTCGCAGCAGCAGCAGTAGTAGTAGGGGGAGGAGGAGTTTATAGTATATCATTATTTTATATGTAGTACTATTAATATTTTAATAGTCTAGTACACTATCAAAAAAATATAAAAAATCCGTGTATTTCGGCATGTGGGAGGAGCCTCTGTAAAGCGCAATCCAGCCCCGGTTCAAATTTTTATTTTTTTTCCTTTCACGCGGCAGTTTCCGGTTTGTCCGGAATTCCGGATAAAGCGGATGCCGGATATTTCCGGTCAAGCAATCCGGCCCGGAATGCTGTGCTACTTAGGTAATAATAGCTGTATTTGGGAAACTTTCGCGGACTGGGTTTTGCGAACGTAGAGCTGAAGCTTCCCAGACAATAGATCGGGGGACGAAGATTAGGTGCGAGGGCACGAGACGGATGAAGGCACGCCAGATGACATTCATCACGGAATCATATACCATAGACAGAGCGATTGTTTTAAAACCAAAAAAAAAGAGGATTTAAAGAAAGAGCAGGAGCAAGGAAAAGAAAACAGGAAACACCAGCTCCTGTGGCTGAATGGTGCACCCATATAACAGTTGATAAACAGAGCTCCGTTCGAGTCCTGTTGAAAGCGGCTGAACCAAAACAACTCTGAACTACCTGGGGCTGGTCCGTTCGATGACGAAACAAGCACAAAGGGGGGGAAGGAAAAGCAAAGAACGAAAGAACTCAGGAGGAAGGAGGAGATGGAAAGAGGATGAGCAGCTTGAAGCACACCCGTAAGAAAACCGAGGGCAGGGCACGCAGGCGTTCCAGGAGGAAGATGAGGAGAAAGAGTAGGAAAGCCGAATGCATAACCGTAAACAAGGAAAGAACAGGGCACACAGGTATGCGTTCACCAGCACTCACTCACTTGTCCAGGCGAATGCTCCTGAGGTACGTTTCCACGCATATTTGGTGGTATACGCCAGGATTCGTGCAGCCTTCAAAAGAACAAGAGATCGCATTGAGTTCATCACAGGTACTGTCGCAGACCTCTCCACAGTAGTCACAGATGCCCTCGATACTGTGGAGTGACCCGAGCCCAGCGGTGCCAGTGACGGCTTTCGAGCTCCCATCCAATGATTCATCCTTACCCCCTCCTCTACTACTTCGCCCGTCCTCGGCTACCATTCTGCTTCGCGCGGACTTCTTCAGCGATCCCATGTTTACCTTCGCAATTATGATTCGAAAAGATCGGAATCTTGGAAACGCAATCTGTGATTGCTCCCTCTCTTGCCCTTTTCCCTCCTGCTTGTCGCGAATCGGGAGAAGAAAGACCCTTCACCCACGGAGGCAAGCCACGATCGCGCGCCACGCGTTCGAGCACGAGCACGGGCTGGCACGCACGAGCAGGACCCACCCAGCCGCGCCCACGTGCTGCACTCACAAACTTCCCACCAGATCAAATCTCTTCAGATCTTCAAAAAGAGCACTTATCTCCGCAGCCTGCCTGTTCGCGAACCACAAACCTTCGGAATACCAATCGCATTCACAAGAGAGGAGACGCCTAGCCGCAGAGTCTAGCCACTGGGATCGGAACACAGATCAAAGTCATACACAAAGACGAGGAAACACGAGCGCCTAGCCACATCATCCCAACGAGATACGCGACACTGGCTTCATCAACGAAACAACCACATCGTTCACGACGCCCCGTCACATCCTTTTCCCACTATTGGTTGTCAAATACTCTTCTCCTTGACAAACGCGAACTCGCCAACGGGCCTACCTCAGTTGATACTGACAAACCGCGTGGCCGCGGCCTCCCAGCCCAGTGTTGAGCGGAGTGACGAGACTCTAGAAGTTTTGAGAGTGGGTCTTCCTTGCACTTAGGGCCTCGTTAGACCCTCCTTGGAAAATCCTCAGGAATTAGGACGGAATCCTTGGAAAAATTTTCGGTTTTGGGTTCGTAGTTACACCGTCTCCTAATTCGACGGGTCCCAAGGAAAACTCTTGGGGGTCTCCGGCGGCCAATTTCATACGCATACACGAAGCCGCGGGGGTGGATGTCCGTCATCGTGCTGGGATGTCCGTGCATCCTCGGGCGTGGTCCAGTGGCGATGTGCGGGGAGGCCTACCGAAGTGAAGAAAACAAAGGGCGCCAACATCTAGGTTCGAATGGATGTTCGTCATCGTGCTGGGATGTCCGTGCATCCTCGGGCGTGGTCCAGTGGCGACGGCGGGGAGGCCTACCGGAGTGAGGAAAACAAAGGGCGCCAACATCTCGGTTCAAATTTCAGATTTTGAGCCCTCCATTGTGACCACGCGTGAGGCGTCCTGGCGGCTGGACTGGAGACTGGGACGAAACGTTTGTGAGGAGGAGTGATGGCGGCCATGGCTTAAAAGGAGGGCATTGGAACGTTGGGTGATCTAGTGTATGTGTAACGGTTCTCTAGCCTTCATGTTCCGCATGCTCTTTGGGCTATTACAACTGAGCAACGTAACGCTTCCGTGAAACATGGAGAGTACGAGAGCGGTCCCCATCGACGTGCAGAAGGTGCAGCGAGGGCGTCGGCAGGCAAACGAGTGGTGGGTGCTTGTGCATTGAGGGCGGTCCCCATCGGCGTGCAGAAGGTGCAGCGAGTGGGACGGCGGGTGAACAAGTGGTGGGTGCTTGTGCATTGCAAGTCCTGGCGATGGGAGAGTTCCCGGGTGGTGCGAAGGCATTAACAACATTGGAGAGAAACACAGTGGTTGCAGTTGTGTCAATCGTCGCCATGCATTATCGCATTGAGAGAACGACAACTCTCCTGAGGATGAGATTGTTCATTCCCAGGTAGAGGCAGTTGATGCAACAAGTGATGGATGCACATGATCGTGTATCATTATCGGAATCCATTGTGCAATTCTGCTGCGTCATGGCATCGAGTATGATCCCACGGACAACGCCGAGATGGTAGATGAGGAGAAGGAGAGAGGGACATAGGAGGATCTCAGGCAGGTTGACAATTTAAGGAGGGTTACTACAAGGAGAAGTTGCGGAATGAAGTTGTTAATGGCGCACGTCAGCTATCTGCTAGAGGTTTCCCATTTGTCCATCGTCGTTTTCCTCACTGTTTCTCGTTTTCGTCTGTTGCCAGGACCCCCCACAACGATGCACACGTAAAACAACACGACAAGGAGCAGGAGAAGAGTGACCAGCAGCAAGAGCGAAAACCGCCAGAGGACGTCTATTGTGAATCGCAACACGCAAGGCGTGTACCAACAAAGCTTGCATCAATGCGCCCGGCAATAGCCGACAACACACGCTTGGCAGATGACAGCAATCGGCCAACAGTGCTTCAACATCGCTTGTAGAAAATTTTAAAAATTCGGCCGTTGGACATCACAGTCGGCGATGCACGCACGCAAAAACCTGCTTCGTGAAGTGCCTCGCAGCTCAAGAACCACCCCCACGCATTTTTGCACCAACAGTAACGGTGGACGGGTACTGGAGGACGGCGATGTCCGTCCAATGGACCACGGACAACATGTGCGCCAACATGGACTCAATTTTTTTTTGTCCGTGCTCACTCCAAAACACTCTGTCAATCGCGGCTTCTTTAACCCAAGGGACCTCGTGAGGACCTCTTCAATCCAATGACGTTTTGGTTGGGGATTTAGAGGAACCCAAGGAAATCTCTCAGGAGTGTTTTCACATTCATAAGGAGGGTTTAATGAGGCCCTTACGTTCGATTGGGAAACTCTCGAAACCCGATCGAGAGTTGTCAGAAGCCACGCTATAGCGCCACTCTCGAAACGTTTTTTTTTTTTTTTTTTTTTTTTTTTTTTTAGAGCAAAATAACTTTTCATTACAAATTGTGGCGGACCCACCGGGTGAGGTGCTCCGCCTGGGATAGAGATAGAGATCGAGGATGAGGGTGGGGCAAAATGGCACAACGCAGCTCCCACGCAGACTCCAACACACGTACTCCAAATTGTGCGAATGTAGAATGATCCAAACCCCAGCGGACTGATTGGACTGGACTCAACTGGCTGGTACGGACAGAGGTACCGGCCTGGACTGGACTACCCCGAGTACAACACAGTCCTATGAGACCAGGCCAAGGGGTTGGTCTCAAAGGTCAACCAGAGGTCCGCTACACGATCCTTGGCCTGTGATGGATCGCATGGATACAAGCACGCTTCCGCTAAGAAACGAAACTTTACCAAAGAAAAGAAAACCCGAGCAGTCTACAATGCGGAGCAAGCTCCATGTTGAGTCCATGCGATGCAGCCTAGGGTAGAAAATGTCACAATAGCAACAATGTCACAGCTAACAGGCTAAGTGAAAGCATAAAGCAACTTACTACAACAGAAAAAATGTCGCCGAATTCCAACAAATTTTCATTTTCATGTCCAACTTATTCAGGCCACAAGGGCTATGACCAACTGCTGAAAGCGGGTCTTCATCTGTGTTCAACTTCTTCTCAACATTGTCAACTTGCAGCTCAACTATTCCACAATGGTTTCCTACAAATCTCCAACTCTTTCTCAACAAGTCCAACATGGTTTCCTACAGGTGTTAAACTTTTTCCCAACAAGTTTCCAACATGGTTGTTGACCCGCATTTCGATACATGATTGGTTGTCGACTGTGTGTGTGTGTGTGGCGGATGGCGAGCAAGTGGTCCGGTCTTGCACAATTGCGTGTTTTAGTGGTGTTATTTGGCCCCCCAATTCCCAACCGTGTCTCACTTGTTCGGGAAAAGTTGCATAGCCTCTGCGGAAGGATGACACACATAAATGACGAAATAGTCAAAATACAAAAAGGAAAAAAAAAAAAAAACGGACGAAAAAAAACAAAAATTACAACAACAACAACATGTTGGAAGCGCTTGTGAAGGGTGGAAGGGAGAGAGAGAGAGATTCACAACAGAGATAGATAGATAGATAGATAGATAGATAGATAGATAGAGAGAGAGAGAGAGAGAGAGAGAGAGAGAGAGAGAGAGAGAGAGAGAGAGAGAGCAATCAATGGTATATGAAAAACACACACACAAGGAACCCCACACTTCAACACGGTTGGGAACTTGCTGTCACTTACGCCGGAATACGACAACAACGTCTTAATACACGGCCCCCACATCCTAACCACATCGTGACAAACTCAGAGAAAGGTAGGTAAATGCAATGCAATAAGAACAATACACACATTAAACCCCTCATATTTTTGAAAGGTCGTAAACTGGGTGCCACTTATGCCGGAATTCGGCAACAACATCTTCATATACGGCCCCCCCTTCCCAACCAGATCGTCACAAGTGTAAGCCGTGTGATACGGTAATGACATTCACGGGGAGAGAGAGAGAGAGAGAGAGAGAGAGAGAGAGAGAGAACGACATGATCCATGGCATGGCAGATCGCCAGTTAAAAATCTCGTTTTTGGTGACAGAAAAACATATGGAAATGAAATAATGAGGAGAAGGCAGCTTCAAGAAAACAAATAACAAAAAGGATACAGGGAATACCGTACCAACTAGAAGAGGCATCAAACTGGTACTTCGGGGACTGCTCCTGACATGCGGGTGGGCAATGCCGGCCAAAGGACACTCGGTAGCATTAGAGATCATGCCAACAGGACCAATCCGTGTGCCTCCTTATCACAGTCCCTTCCACTACGAACATCAGCAGACTGCTCCATAGTGGGGGGGCGCCAACGATGCGCAGGAAGGCACGTGAGGCCACTGGGGATTGAACCCATGACCTCCTGAGTTGCCACTTGCGAGCCTTACCAAGTACATTATACCCCTAATACAAAAATTTGTATGACCGCGAGGGGAGAGCAGGGATTCTTTTTTTATTTTTTGTTTTTTTCCTTTCAGCCGACTGTGTTCGTTGGGGGCGGGAGACACAGGGGCTCGCCACACAGCCTTTCGAAACCAATAAAATCGACGTTGTGTCTTCGTCACATAGCCTTTCGAAACAATTTTTTTTGTAGATGTTTCAAAAGCTGTCAGATTGACCGGCGTCAAAAGTCAATTCAAAGAGAGGAGATCCACTCGACCGGCGTCAAAAGTCAATTCAAAGATGTGTCGGGAGCGTTTCCTCGAAAGACGTTGAGTGGTCTTGTGAAAAGACCCACTCGAAACGATCTATAAATTGAAAAAAAAAAAAAAAAAGGAGAAATTTGAATCCTTCGGCCTCTGGTACTCTCGACATGCACAAATAGGCAAAAATTAAGGCGGTATATCTTTCCATCAACAGAAAAAAAGTGGTATAATTGAAAACGAGTTTATCACATACATTTGCGTATAACAACAGATTGCAAATAGTTTATAAACTGTTTGAGGGAGGGGTTCATGTATATATACAAGAAGCCAATCAATCTGGTTTGGACAAACATTGATCATGTTCTCTGTGTTGATATACTTGTTTTAAACTGTATATACACACTTTAACAAGAGTTGAAAATCTCGCTCATGTGTTGAAAATCTATTGATAAACAATTGATATCCTGTTGAAATCATGTTGGAATCATGTTGGAATCACGTTGGAATAATATGGTTGTGAATTATGTTAAAAATTGAACATATTTAAGTTGAAAAAACTTCAAGAATGACATTATAGCGTTGTTTTCATAATATCCTTACGTGTTTAAGATGTGTAATTGATGTTGACATCATTGAAAACCTACTTCCTTATGTTTATGAATCTAAGAGATATGCATGTGTCTTTTTTTTTTTTTTTTTTTTTTTTTTTTTTTTTTTTTTTTTTTTTTTTTTTTTTTTTTTTTTTTCTCTCTCTCTGTCTCTGTCTCCGTCTCTGTCTCTCTCTCTCTTTCGATGTAACGAAGTTTGTTTTTCATAGCACAAAATCATACACATTCTCTATAATACCCACAATTGTCATTGCAAATCTTCTTATTTAGGTGCAATTGAATAAGTGTACTATCAAATCGGTATGCGTCTTTCTCGCAACATAATTGTGCAACTGCAAAGTTGATATATGAGAAAGAAAGGTAAAAAGTATTTTTTGAAGTAAATAAGAAACTCACTTGTTGTAATCAATTAAGTTAATTTTTATTTTTTTATATGTTTTTGTTTCTTAGAAACATTGATGGATGCTTTGGGAGGATATTGTTTTTCCAATTCTGAAGTATTAATAATTTTTTTGTTTTAAGTGATTCTTCTTTGTGGTCGGTTCGTGCCTACATTTATGTGTTGCAATAGTTATGGTAAGTCATAAAATAGTATGCACCTATCGACCACTGACGCTTTGGAAACATATTGTTTTTCCAATTCTGAAGTGTTGATAACTTTTTTGTTTCAAACGATACTTCTTTGTAGTCGGTAAGTGCCTACATTTATGTGTTGCAATAGTTATGGTAAGTCATAAAATAGTATGCACCTATCGACCACTGACGCTTTGGAAGCATATTGCTTTTCCAATTCTGAAGTATTGATAACTTTTTTGTTTCAAGCGATACTTCCTTGTAGTCGGTAAGTGTCTACATTTATGTGTTGCAATAGTTATGGTAAATCATAAAATAGTATGCACCTATCAACCACATATGCAAACACTGATAAATACGTGATAGTAAAAGGTTGAGGATGATTATATAATAAGAGTATAATATCCTTTGTGAGAAGTGCTTAATACTGACGAATGAGCATATGATTTTTCAAATTGTAAACTGTGAATAACTTTTTTGTTTTAGGTGACAATTCTTATGGTCGGTTGGTGCCTACATTTACATGTTGCAACGTATATGCTAAGCCATCAAATAGTATGCATCTACCGACCTCACACACAAACATTGTTAGACATGTGATAGAAGATTGAGGATGATTATAAAATTAGAGCGTAATATTTTTTTAAGAAGTGCTTAAGAAGTTTATATATATACAAGTCAGTGAAACTCTGACGAAACTGTTTATCACATCCTCTCGTTTGTTGTCCTCTTCTCCCTCTCTGCCAACAATTTACCGTACAGTTTTTTTTAATGATATATATATATTTCAATGTGTTAATTCTCAAAGTTTTTTCAACGAAACATAAGTAAAAACAATAAATTTTTCTCGATCATTTCACAAAATTGTTGCAAACAACAAAGTTTGAAGACGTTTTTTAAGTGATCGATACATGCAGAGACAAAAATGTATACCATAAAGTTTTCTGGCAGAAAAGTATAATTCTTAAACTTTCCGCTTAAATCAGTATATTTCAATCTAAATCTGAGTATTTCAATTTTCTTATCATCATTTTTTTATAAATTAGATTAAAATTACTAGCTAAATTAAAATTATATGATAAATTTTAAAATATTTTAAATAAATTTAAAAAGGTTATTAGACTGAAATTTTAAATTTGAACAAAAACTTGAAAAATATTTTTACTGAAATTCTACCAAAAATATTAACTTTGGATTAAAGCCGCACAAAAACTATTAAATTTAAATTTAAATTTCACCGAAAATACTCGATTTGGACTAAAATTTTAATTACAATTTCATATGTGTACGAAAAGTTTGACAGAAAATTACAAACGTGGACGAAATGTAGATCAAAATTCTAAATTACAAACGTGGACGAAATGTAGATCAAAATTCTAAGTAAAATTTCACCTAACTGACTCAAATTTAATTGAAATTAGATTGAAATATTTAGATGTAGACGAAGTTTGACTAAAATTCCACTAAAATTTTCAAAGAGTCGTGGATCATACACACAACTCATAACTTCACATATGATGATCAATCACAAACATTTTGCGTATTTAGTAGCCGCAAAGTCAAAAAATTGTATGATGAAAAAAAATCATTCATAAACAGAATAACATATATATACATCGATAACTTAACAATCATATTAAAAAAAATACAGGATCCCACAACATTATTTAAGCATTCAACTTGCAAATTGCACTTCAAGACAACACTCGTGCACTTGTGTATATATTTTCGTTCGTACATGTGTTCATGTATGTGTATGTGTGTAAGAGAGAAAAAAAAAAAAAATAGAGAGAGAGAAGGGATAGAAAGATCAAGGAGAGAAAAAAAAAATGGTGAAGAATGATATACATATATATAAAGAGAGAGAAAGAGAGAGAACAAAAGAAGAAAACAAAAATACAAATTTAAGTTTACATTTGGAATTGGTAAATAACAACTTCAATAGGCTCCTTAGCCATAACAAAACTTTATGATTCCTACAACACACATCAATTTAACTACATAAAGTTTTCACCTCTAAATTTTGGTGAATCAATTCTACAAGAACGCATCCACCTAGTGAAGGTGGGTACGCGCAGTCAGAGAGACTAAAAATAGTTATTTGTCTCCACAACCACAGTAACTAAAAACCTAACTCGACCACTTGAAATATATGGCAAGAGAGTGCGTGCACAAGTTTGAGAGATCTTAAGAAGGCACAAACAAAGACAGAGAGGGAGAGAGAAAAACTAGGAAGAAACTAAAAAATTGATGGATAATTTTTTTCCTCTCCCGCTTTTGCCTTAACTGGAATAATCTTTGTAACCTCCTCTTCCCACTATCTATGGTGAAGGAACATTATTCCGTCAACCGTGCTGAGAAATTCTTCCCATTAAACTTTCATTCACCATTTCTGCCCACCAAATGTTGGTTGCCTTAGGACTTGGACTTGCATACTGCATCCACAACAAAAAACAACAAAATAAAACTACATAATCAACATCACTTTGAAAAATAATTGAGTTCTGAATGACATAATTATCAAGGGCGTGTCCATGTGAAGAAAACATGATGTGTCATTCACCGCCTTCGCCAACGTAAAAATAAAGATCTACAGATAACGTGGTGACAACGATAGAATGGATGGTCATACTCAAGAAAGCAAAGAGCAGTATGAGATGTGAAGTTCCTGTGATTGCGTGAATGTGACAAATAGGGGTTTCTGTAACCGCTCACTGTGGAGAGAGAACTGTCACACCCCGATATTATCCATCCCTGTTCACATGTGCGTTAAGATACTTTTCTACAACAAAAACAAAGATCTGAATCTCATGATCCATTCCTGCTAAATAGATGCAAGATCTATGCCATTTGGAAAACTTTACTGTGGAATGTGTATGACAACAAGTTGGTATGAAGTGTTTGTAGCAGCAAGCTCTTGTCCACCGCGACTGCGCCCCCAACACACACAGACTCCTTTTTCCCGTCTTCCTTTGCTACCTTCCTCTTCCCTGTCTTCCTCTGCTACCTTCCTTTTCCCTCTCAGCTACCTCCTCCTGCCCCCTCCCCCCTCCGACATCAATGCAGCTTGGCAATTAAAAAAAAGGAAACACACCTTACACATAAAAAAAACACAACTCCACCTCCTTGTTTCATATCACGAACTTCTCTCTAGTAAACATGCAACATGTATGTGGAGTGACTGTGTGACAAAGCCAAAAAAAAATAAAATAATAAGACAAAAAATTGTCACAACTCGGTCATTGGCTCAGGCAGACCACACTATGTGGATTGGGCACTATCATGTGGCGTGGGTGATAGTATGTAGGTTAGGCTAGTATTATGTGTAACGGGTAGCACCATACGGAGCATGTCATAGATTATGCATTACGGACCAGATAGTAGTGACGCACTCACGCACACATAGTATCATAAAAAAATAAACGCTCACTTGGGCACAACATGACCCTTGGCCTCGTGGACTGGTTAATATTACATGGTCTGCATGGTACTATGGGTTGAATAATATCATGTGGACTACGTGACCAATGTAGGATGTGTCATACTACGTGAACTGGAAGGTACCAACTCACTCACTTATGAGTAGTGGTAGGTAGGTAGTGGAGGTGAATTTAAATAATTTAAAAGATGATGAAAAATTTGAGAGAGGAAAAAAAAAAATATTTGTTCTCATTTTTCTAAGTTCAAGGTAACTTGGACGAAAAGAGTCAAAAGAGGTAGAGAATAAGAATGATTTGGACGGATATAGAGAAATAAGGTCATGCGGGACAAAAATGGTAAACTTCAAAAAATGTTAAATCAGTTTAATTATATCTTTATTATATCTACGAGGTTTTTTTGCAGTACTCGTTAAGTTTCTTCATACAATTGTTTTTGACATGTAGGCAAGTGAGAGGTAGAAAAAAGACAATCCGTTTTTTCATCTCAAATAGGTAAAATCAATCTCATTTCCAAACATCCATATACCTACATGCACATCACACAAAACAAACAAATTCAAAAGGATCCAATGCAACCCCATATCAAAGTCCGGCCTTTCAATTCACATGCAAACACACATTCTCTTTGTCTTTTCAACAAACATTCAATGAACAGGGTCAAACAAGTGTGGGTCCACACAGGTGTGAAGGGAAGTTTGAGCCATTCAACTGATCTTGAGTGAAGTTTGAATTGGCTCACTTAATAAAATCGAGATACTGTCTCAATCAAGTAAAATATTAATCGTCGTTAAAAACAAAAATGTGCAGGGAACAATCACACAAGTTGTGGTCCTTCCGCCCAATTCATAACTCACGTCCTTCTCCGTTGACCTCAACATGCAAATGTTGGGTCCACTGAAAGGCCTCAATGAGATAACCCTCGAAGAGGGTATTCTTAAAAATAAATCTCATGCGGTCCAAACATCATCCCAGATAACCCCAATGCACTCTCAATTGGTCCCCCAAGGATTGTTTTAAATCAAACCGCGGTCCATAACCATCTTCCATCACTCCACTCAGAGTAGTTTCAAATGTGGGAACGCAAACCGCACATGATCCAAAATCAGGAACCTCAAATCAGTTTCAACTAGTCTCAATGGTCCTAGTTAATCCCATACGTTCACCCACAGCATCAGATGGCTCCAACACCGAAACCGTTCGAATTGTCTGTTCCAAAAAAAATAAAGGTGACCCCGGGCGAAAACCGCATGTGCGGCGAGCCCCAATGAGTACCCCGCATCGCGTGCACACTCCAAGTACTCTCATGGATTATAATTCACTGATGAGATTAAACTATACACTTGTTGCATGCACCACTGCAACCAGTTTTCGCTCGAAATCAAGCACGCATGGAAACGAAGTTAACATCTCCATATACGCCTCAAGTTGTTCTTAGCCAAATCGCGAATTTGTTGAATTTGTAAATTTCATGGTTGTGTTATTCTCGATCAAAATGTCTACATGATGTGGTACGAAGCAGGTTGAGCATGTACTGTAGAAAAACGCAAGAGACAAAATGGAACGTGGTCGGTAGGTGCATACAAATATAAAGACAACAAATGTTCACAACCACAAATTCGTATGCACCTACCGACCACGACTTTGTTTGTCGTACAATATACTTCGAGGCAGAAAGGGGGACAAAATGAGAATCGTCATGACATTGGAAAAGCAACATCTCATTTATCTTTGACGTACTTATTCTCTCTCTCTCTCTCTCTCTCTCTCTCTCTCTCTTTGTGTGTGTTTCTCTTTAGCTTTTTCTCTCTCTGTTTTTTTTTTTTTTTTTTTTTTTTTTTTTTTTTTTTTTTTTTTTGGATAAGCGCAGATGGATGTTTCCAAAAGTAGCGAGAGAAGGTTAACAACAGTCGTATTTTTCATCACCACTTCAGGACACCCTTCACCACTTCAGGATGCAACTTGTCTAAACAAGTGGTTTTCAGGGTCTTCGGACCTTTCACCACTTCAGGACCATCCAGGTCTGAAAACCCTGAATGGTCATGAAGTGGCGAAAACTCCGAAGACCCTGGAAACCACTTGTTTAGGCAGGTTGCATCCTCAAGTGGTAAAGGGTTGTTTTCATGGTCTTTGGACCTTTCACCACTTCAGGACCATTCATGATTTTCAAACTATCCAAAACTCTCACTTGCTCACTTCAGGACACCCTTCACCACTTCAGGACGCAGCCTGCCTAAACAGGTGGTTTTCAGGGTCTTCGGACCTCTCACCACTTCAAGACTATTCATGATTTTCAGACTGCCAAAAACTCTCACTTCAGAATTTTCATTCATGAATTTTCAGCTACCCGATAACCACTTGTGGAAGTAGTAAGCTCTTCTGACCGTTTCCACTTACCCCTCACCCAAATAAGGTTCGATAAGCCCGTGCCTCCGGATGAGAAAGACTGTTGTTCCACCTCTTGTCCTCCCTTCCCTCCTTGAGACAATCCAACCGTTGAATCCGCCTTTTTTTTTTTTTTTTTTTTTTTTTTAATAGCCTTTCCGATATCCCTCTATCCTGGCGGTGGTAAGAGAACCGTCAGAATTGAGGACTTACCTATCGGGCTGCTCCATCTATGAGTGGGGAGTGACACCTGCTGGAAACCGGACCCAGCGTCCCATCAAAACATCACATGGCACCAAGATCAAGGTTTGTTGTTTATTGGGGCTGTGGTTCTTACTGACTCGTCGCGGTATTCAAGTATCCGTTGGGGCTGCAAGTGACGCCCTTCCCTTTTTTTTTTAGCAGCTTCCCTTGTCTATTAACCCAACCCTTATTCGAGCAGTCCTCCTATATACTCTTTGTACTCTTTATGTCTTATATCCTTATTTTTATTTTGACAGCCCCGTCTATCGGCGGGGAGCTGCTCCTGCTGGAAACCGGGCCCAGCGTCCCAGATACCCCATTACAGGGTTGAGAATAAGTACACATAAGTTGACCTTCGTGCTGCTGAAGGACCAATGTATCCTAAAGTCTTTTACGTTAGCCTCCTTTACTACATCATCCCGGGACCCATATTTCCTGCACTCCTGTTCCACAGTTGCACTCCATTTTATCCCCTTCCTCGCACCCACTATAGGAGCATAACCAGTTCCCCAGTAGCACTCTTTCTGTTACACTCTGTTTATCCCCTTCGTCGCATCCGCTGTAGGGCCAGAACCAGTTTCCCAGTTGTAGTCCGTTTGTTTCACTTTGTTGTATCCCCTTCCTCGCATCCGCTGTCGGGCAGAGCCAGTTTCCCACTGGTAGAGTACCACACCAGGGTTGTTGCTGTGTAGTAGTCCGGCGGACCCAGTACTGGGCCATCGATTTATATGTAGCTTTCTGTCTGTGTGCACTTCTTGGTCTCTCCTGTATACCCCCATGGCCCCTTCCCCGCGAGCTTTTCGCCCTCTTTCCACTTTCTGATCCTTCCGTTTTCCCCATAGTCAGAGAAGGCTATATTATCCCCAGACCCTTTCCACTCTTGGATATGCAAACTGCCTGCACGAGTGTTCCATCTGCTCCCATGTCTTGCGTTGTTATCACCATTGCCAAATGAGCTGCCGTCTGCCTTAAGTCGTCGCGGGCGTCATTGTAGTCCCATCCACGTTCTAGGAGGCGCAGTCAAATGTTTCAGGCGCGGGGGGGGGGGGAAGGGATATCGGGTGGAAAACCTCGGGGAAGCGGAGGAGGGGGAGATGGTGTCAGGGGTGGGAAACCGAGCGGAAGCGAGGGGGGCAGGGAGGTCTGTAGTGTACCTAAAGGGGTCGGGGAGCGGGTACAGGGGGAAAGGGCGGGCCGAGGAGAGTCCCTCGGCAGGGACAAAGGCGGCGGCGGTGGGGTGAGAGGCGGGGGCCACGATGGC
>BFEA01000336.1:851143-862124 GCA_003427395.1 Chara braunii
GAGAGAGAGAGAGAGAGAGAGAGAGAGAGAGAGAGACGTGCTACTGCGTTTCTTCTTTGCCTTTTGCCTTCCACGAAATGTTGCAAAATGAACAGCCAACATTATAGCTCCCATGTCAATGCTATAAACTTGAAGTTCCCCACACGAAGAGCAACTGCCAAGCAGATTGAATGCTGATTGTTTCATTCATACAATGCAAAACCTGCTTTGCATCAGTGACAATCCTATAGTTGGAGGCGACTTCCAACAACTTCCCCGCGCCGATCATCAATGACATGATCGGAGCCCACGAAACTGAGACTCACCCACACGTGCACGTACTTGGCCACGCAACTTGCGAATTTGTGAAAATACGTGGTAGTGTGAGTATGCCCTTAGACTCACCTATGTGCGCATGCACTTGCACACATGTTCGCTCAAAAGTCGTCAAGTAAGCAAGGGTCATACATCCAAGATCGCTTTATCACAAACATATTCATAAGCATAGCAAACAAAAGTTTGTATCGGGTCACTTATGCTGTTAATGTTTTTGCCGTATCACATGACTTACTGTAGTGAAGATATGGCTGGGAAGTGGGGGCCGTATATGAAGACCTTGTGACCGTATTCCGGCATAAGTGGCACCCACTTCCCAACTGTGCAAAAATGTGCCATTTTTTTGTGTGTATTGTTCGTATTGCATTGCATTTACCAGCCTTCCACATATATTTTTGATGATGTGGTTGGAATGTGGGGGCCGTGTATGTTGGCGTGTTCCGGCGTAAGTGACACCCACTCCCCAAACATGTTGAAGTGTGGGGTTCCTTGTGTGTGTGTGTGTGTGTGTGTGTGTGTGTGTGAGAGAGAGAGAGAGAGAGAGAGAGAGAGAGAGAGAGAGAGAGAGAGAGAGAGAATGACAGACTCGGCGGCTGCCCTCACGGTAGTGATTACCTAATATGACAACCAAAAAAGTAAACAAAAATTGTAAAGCGGTGTATATTTCCATAAAAAAAAAGAAAAAAACAAAAACAAAAAAAGTGTGGAGGGGTGATCTCCTTGGGTATCCTCCAGAGCATCCACATCATCCTCACTGTAGCTGTCCTATCTGCCGAGGTGGGGACAGATAAAGCCTTCGACAGTACCGACACATACTCAGTTAAAGAAAAAAAGGAAAAAAGAAAAAAAGAACATAAAAAATATATATATATATATGTTGATCTATGGGATATGTTATTTGCTTTGTGGCAACTGGATTATCTGTGGGATGTGTCATTTGCTTTGTTTGACTTATAGGCTGTATTTCCCTGTTAGGTTTGGTTTCCTCCTCCTTTTCGTTACCTCTTTGCCTTTTGGTTGTGTGCAAGTGGTCCTTGTAACACACGAGGATGGGGGCAGCCAGAGCTCAACCTATCATCCACGTGTCTGGCCTTGTACGTAAGAGGTGATGAATAGGTTAGTATTTCCTTCCTTTTTTTTCTTTTTTTGTTTTGTGGTTTCTTCCTTTTCTTGGTTGTCACATTCTGGATCGGAGCTTTTTCTTATTTTTTTCGCAGACAAGAATGTTTTGACATCCTTGTCCCGTCGTTTGGCCTGTGCTGCAGGGCCGGTGCTTGCATGTGGGACTTGTCATCTGACATTTGTTTTGTTGCCCCCTGTTCTGTTTTATTTGGCTGTTCCCTTCCTCATTTTTTTGCCTCTTTGCCTTTTGGCTGTGAGCAAGTGGGTCGATATGACACACGGGGATGGGGGCAGTCGCTGCTCAACCTCCATCCGCGTGGGCAGCCTTGTATGTAAGAGGTTATGAACAGGGGGAGTTGTAAGGAAGAAGATAAAAAATGATTTCATATCTTTTATGTTTTCTGTTGTTTTTTTCGCTTTTGCGCTCTGATATCTATGTCACGATATGTATACAAAAATTCTCAGTCCGTTCGACAGGACGAAAAACTCTGATCGATACGTCATGGAAGACCGTACAGATTTTAACACCTTGTTTGGTAATCATTATTTATGTTGGACTGCAGTTGCCGTGAGTCTGTGTGAATCTGTGAGAGAATGTTTGAGCCTGTGATGAGTCTGTGTGACTCTGTTTGAGTCTGTTGAGTCTGTTTGAGCCTGTGATGAGTCTGTGTGAGTTCGATTGAGCCTGTTTGAGTCTGTTTGAGCCTGTTTGAGCCTGTCATGAACATGTGATGAGTCTGTGTGAGTCTGTGTGAGTCTGTGATGAGCCTGTGATGAGTCAGTGTGAGTCAGTGTAAGTCAGTGTGAGCCCGTGTGAGTCCGTGTGAATCTGTGCAAGTCCGTTTGAGTTTGTCTGAGTTTGAAGTATGTTTGGCTGTGTTATAGGACTTTTGGAGTTCGTTTGAGTCTGTCTGAGTGAGTTTGAAGTCTGTTTGGGTCTCTTATAGGAGTTTTTCAATCCGTGTGAGTCTGTTTGAGTCTGTGATGAGTCTGTTTGAGCTTGTGATGAGTCTTTGTAAGTCTGTTTGAGCCTGTGATGATACTGTGATGAGACACACAGAGTCTGTGCTAGTCTGTGTGAGTCTGTTTGAGTCCGTTTCAGACTGTAATGAGTCCGTGTGAGTCTGTGTGAGTCTGTTTGAGTCTGTGTGAGTCTGTTTTACTCTGTGATGAGTTTGTGATGAGTTTGTGATGAGTTTGTGTGAGTCTATTTCAGTTTGTGAGTCTGTTTGAGTCCGTGACGAGTCTGTGTGAGTCCGTTTGAGTCTGTGATGACCCTGTGATGAGTCTGGGGCGAGTCTCTGTGAGTTCGTGATGACCGTGTGACGAGTTTGAGTCCGTGATGACCCTATGATGAGTCTGTGATGACCTTGTGATGAGTTTGAAGTTTGTTTCGGTCTCTTATAGGACTTTTCAGTTGGTTTGAGGATGTCTGAGTGAGTTCGAAGTCTGTTTGGGTCTCTTATACGACTTGTTCAATCCGTTTGACCCTTGCAGCAAGTCTGTGTGAGTCCGTTAGAGCCTGTGGTGAGCCTGTCATGAGCCTGTCATGATTCTGTGCTAGTCTGTGTGAGTCTCTTTCAGTCCGTTTCAGTGCTGGTCTGTGTGAGTCTGTGTGAGTCTGTTTGAGTCTGTTTGAGTCCGCTTGAGCCTGTGATAAGTCTGTGTGAGTCCGTTTGTGCATTTAATTAACGAGTCTGTAATGAGTCTGTGACGAGTCTGTGTGAGTCCGTTTGAGCCTGTGATGAGTCTGTGATGAGTCTGTGTGAGTCTGTATGAGTCTGTGATGAGCCAGTCATGAGTCAGGGTGAGTCTGTGTGACTCTGTGTGAGTCTGCGTGAGTCTCTGTGAGTCTGTGTGAGTCCGTTTGAGACTTTCTGAGTTCGAAGTTTGTTTGGCTGTGTTATAGGACTTTTGGAGTTTGTTTGAGTCTATCTGAGTGAGTTTAAAGTCAGTTTGGGTCTCTTATACGACGTTTTCAATCCGTTTGAGTCTGTGTGAGTCTGTTTGAGTCTGTGATGAGTCTATTTGAGCCTGTGATGAGTCTGTGTGAGTCCGTTTGAGCCTGTGATGAGCCTGTGATGAGTCTGTGTGAGTCCGTTTGAGCCTGTGATGAGCCTGTGATGAGTCTGTGTGAGTCTATGGTAGTGTGTGTGAGTCTGTTTGAGTCTGTTTCAGACTGTGATGAGTCCGTGTGAGTCTGTTTGAGTCTGTGCGAGTTTGTTTGACTCTGTGATGAGTCTGTGATGTGGCTGGTTGAGTCTGTTTGAGTCTGCGAGTCTGTTTGAGTCTGCGAGTCTGTTTGAGTCTGTCATGAGTCCGTGATGAGTCAGTGTCAGTCCGTTTCAGCCAGTGATGAGCCTGTGATTACTATGTGTCAGTCTGTGTTAGTCCGTGATGAGTCTGTGATGAGCCTGTGAGGAGTCTGTGTCTGTTTGAGTCTGTAATGAAGTTGATGCATGCAGTTCGAAAATGATACATCACAACTGCACCCTGCGTTTTTTGTTTTCCCAAACGTTGAAAGTATCATTGATTATTGTAATCGATTCGTCTGACTTGTGTTTCACATGAACAGGGTGTAATTTGCACGACTTGTATCCACGTTTATCCACTGATGGTTGGTAGTGTTGGCGCGTTTCATTACTAGGTTGCGGGAACATCTCTGAGGTTGGTTGAAAACTCCCATTTCCTTTCCGCGCGTGCATGCAATTTGAGAGAGAGAGAGAGAGAGAGAGAGAGAGAGAGAGAGAGAGAGAGAGAGAGAGAGNGAGAGAGAGAGAGAGAGAGAGAGAGAGAGAGAGAGAGAGAGAGAGAGAGAGAGAGAGAGAGAGAGTCGAATGAGGGGTTGATGTTTTCAAAGGTAGAGTATGGGAAGGGTTGGGTCATAGCATGATCTCACAATGGAATATTGGAGAAGGAACTCGTCAACAATAAAGAAGAGAGACAACAATACACTTAGCCCTTTCTCCCAAGGCGCCCGTTCTATCCCGAATGCCTTTCCTCCACCTATACAATGTCCAAACGACTCTTCTATATTTCGTCTACACCACCTACGCAAGAGAGAAGGGGACATTAAAGTCTAGTTGAAGTTTGCACAAGCTCCACCTATACAACTGGCTTGGGCGACCAGTTCATTTCATTCTTCCTTAAAGCACACGTATATGATGACAATGTGTGTGTGTGTGTGTGTGTGTGTGTGTGTGAGAGAGAGAGAGAGAGAGAGAGAGAGAGAGAGAGAGAGAGAGAGAGAGAGAGTGGCATAGTCAGTGCCACACGGGCCCAACAGAGCTCGACTTGGTACACTCAGAGCCCGTCTCGTTTCAGCCTAAAAGCCTGAAAATGAGGGCCTACAGACCCTGTGTCGTTTCAGCCTTCAACCTGAAACGGAGGGCCAATTTTCTGGCCCTCATACGATCGACCTACCCTGAAACTCAGGCACCAGACTGGGGTTTTAGCTCAGGCCATTAGGGCCTATTTTATAGAGCTTCAACCGTAGGGTCTGGCACGCTTGGTAGGAGCAAGAGCAGCCTCCTGGACGGGCCAGCACGATATAAGGCTAACCCGCCTTGCAGGCTGCACGCAGTTTGGCAGACAGTGACGAGGTCAGTCACGAGGCAGTTCCCAGGAACTTCCCAGGCGCTTCGCGTGCAGGCGTAAATTATGGTTAGCAATAGTCTTCACCGTAGGGCGGTAGTAGGAGCGGGAGTAGCGAGAGAGAGAGAGAGATGGGTGGTGGAGGCCACGGAGACTGACCTGTGGCGCCGTGGCTCCAGCTTCGTCTTCGATGTACTTGCAACCAGGCGCCACCTTTACAGGTTAGTACCCGACTGAAAGAGAGAGAGAGAGATCGGGTTCTTCTTCTTCCTCTACTAAGTCCGCCATCTCTTCCTCCCGCCAGTTAACTTCTCCGTATCTACGAGAGAGAGAGAGAGAGAGAGAGAGAGAGAGAGAGAGAGAGAGAGAGAGAGAGAGAGAGAGAGAGAGAGAGAGAGGCAACATTGGGAACTGACGAGATTTTGATCCAGCCTCGACATAGGGGATTCAGACATTCGACGGGGGATTATTTGGGATTGTACCGAAAGCTTGGTGTTGACGACATTTCCATCTTCCCCCCCTCCTTCGTCTAATCGCCCCTCTTCTTTGTCTATGTATGGTGGGGAACTGGCGCGTTCGTCATGTGTGAGAGCCAGCCCCTTTCATACGACGGGATGATGATGATGTATGTTTGGCATGCATGGCAACTTTGATTGGTCGAATCTTGGGTATTTAAGCCTTCCGCTGTGCTATCTTGTACCATGTGAGAGAGGGCACTTCTTGTTCTGATCTGTACCGATACGGTATGCGAGAGAGAGAGAGAGAGAGAGAGAGAGAGAGAGAGAGAGAGAGAGAGAGAGAGAGAGAGAGAGAGAGAGAGAGAGAAAGAGATAGATAGATAGATAGATAAATAAATAGATAAATAGAGATAGATAAATTGATGGCCGAACTGCGTAAGCAGAGAGAGTTGGGTAGAGAGATAATAGCGTTGAGGGACCATTACAAGAAGGACGTATCTGTATTGAAGGGGAATCAGGAACACAGCATGCACATCATGTTATGGTTGTTTGATGGTTTGGATCGATATCACGCCGAAAGAAATAGTCTGAAGCAGAGGGTTGAATGGCTAAGGGCGATATTGAAACAAGCAGAACTTACGTTCAGGCCTGTTGATATTCAAATAAAGACAGGAAAACGTTCGCCCCGGGAAATCCCCCGACATGTCCCTCGTCAATGGGATGTTGCATGTTATCCACACACAGAGAAATGTGTGTTAAGGCAAGGGTGGGCGTGTAACGATAGTCTGGAAGACACGTGTGGTAAGGTGAGCACTTCGTCGAACACGTATGTTGACCTTTTATCTTTCTCAGAGGACTTCATCAAACATTGCGTAGAAACTATAAACAACTACACTTGTCTGAAATCTCGGGGTGATATGGACAAAGAATGGCAGACGAGTTTGACTCCGTGCAACATACGGGCTTTGTTGGATAGTTGCACGGATGTGACGAACAATCTAAAGTACACACGTAGCAATGAAAACAACAACAGCGGTGGACCGATGCGAGCTGCGGACGAAGACGACACGAAGGACAAGAACATAAGTCAGAAACACGTAGAACTGCAATGCTCGGCAACTCACATGTTGCTTTCGTGCGGTGATGTCCAATGTATGAAAAGTCACAATATTCGGCACAATTTTTCATGTGTGCTCGCTAGCAACGTCCCGCAAGACCACACTGGTGACAACATTCCTCTTCCATTGACGACTGATACTTTTCGATTTTTTGTTGAAAAGGCAAACAAGCGACAAATGAGAAGGCTTATGACGGATTGTATATGCCACCTGGTGTCAATTTGACGGAGGCCATGTCACATATCCTCAACAACGCAGATGCGGGGTGCTCGCAACGATTGTAAAAAATGCAGACATGCTTTTCGAGTTGACGAGTGTTTGAGAACTTTGTACACGAGGTGCGAAATCGTGGCGGCGCACCTTGTGAAGGATGGAAGGGAAAAGTGAAGTTAAGGTCTCTCTCTCTCTCCCTCTCTCTCTCTCCGTTAATGTTATTACCGTATCACTCTCTCTCTCTCTCACCCTCTCCCATTACCATCTCTCTCTCTCTCTCTCTCTCCCTCCGTTAATGTTATTACCATATCACAGACTTATAATTGTGACGATCTGGTTGGGAAGTAGGAGCCATATACGAAGACGTTGTWGCCRTRTTCYGGCGTAAGTAGCACCCACTTCCCAACCGTGTTGAAATGCGGGGTTCCTTGTGTATTTGCTTTGAATATTGCATTGCAAAAACCTCTCTCTCTCTCTCTCTCTCTCTCTCTCTCACTCTCCGTTAATGTTCTTACCGTATCACTCTCTCTCTCTCTCTCTCTCTCTCTCTCTCTCCGTTAATGTTCTTACCGTATCTCTCTCTCTCTCTCTCTCTCTCTCTCTCTCTCTCCGTTAATGTTTTTACCGTATTTGTCTCTCTTTCTCTTGCCCTTTCTATCTCTCTCTTTGTCTCCGTTAATGTAATTAGCGTATGAGACGACTTACACTTGTGACGATGTGGTTGGGAAGTGGGAGCCATATACGAAGATGTTGTTGCCGTATTCCGACGTAAGTGCCACCCACTTCCCAACCGTGTTGAAATGTGGGGATCCTTGTGTGTTTGCTGTTCATATTGCATTCCACAGACCTCTCTCTCTCTCTCTCTCTCTCTCTCTCTTGCTTTCTCTCTCTCTCCGTTAATGTTATTATTGTCTCTCTCTCTCTCTCTCTCTCTCTCTCTCTCTCTCTCTCTCTCTCTTCCCCCGTTAATGTTATTATCGTATCACTCTCTCTTCCTCTCGCCCTCTCTCTTTCTCTGTCTCCATTAATGTTATTACCGTATGACATGACTTACACTTGTGAGATCTGGTTGGGAAGTGAGAGCCATATACGAAGATGTTGTTGCTGTATTCCGACGTGAGAGGCACCCACTTCCCAACCGTGTTGAAATGTGGGGATCCTTGTGTGTTTGTTGTTCATATCGTATTCCAAAAACCTCTCTCTCTCTCTTTCTCTTATAAAAACGTGACTGTCGTCATATGTTCTCACAAATCTCGGTCATGTCTCTTGTTATAGATGGACGTATCAAATGTGTCGACGACCATGGTGGGCGAGACTTTTGCATGTACGACCGAAGACCTGCAACAACAGATATCAAACATCATATTTGGAGAAGGCGCTAACAATGAGTGCGATCTCAATGCAGGGAGAGGGGTGGCAAGAGACGATACCAGCCATGGACCTACGTTGGAAATAAAATCAGAGGAATTGTTGGGTGTCATTTGCAAGCATGCAAATGTGGACGTGGAAAAGGGGGAGGGGACAACCAACAAAGACACTCCAATCTGCACAGTTGCTAGGGACTGTGTCACCAAGACTAAAGCATGAATGAAATTCGTGTACGATATAAATTGGGAACCCGACAAGGTGCAGCCAGGGTTGATCAATGGTGACACATGGGTTCCGTATCGTCCGCCAAAATTGGCAACATGGCATTACGTTACGACAACCATTGTTTTCGATCGACTGAAAAGGATAAATGGTGGTGTGGCGGTTGAGGATTTGGTAAAATACACAAATCTCCTTTCGACGAGATTGGCAGAAAATGGGGAGATACGGCTTAATGATTTTTCTACGATCGTGAGGATTCCACCGAGCAATGGGTGGTTTCTGAGAACAGAGGAGTCGGGGATGAAGTTTGTAAGGATGATGATGCAAGACGGGATGCACGGTGGGGTTGTGTGCCGTCAACCATTCCTTATGACTATGGGGAGATTAGAATGATAGTCCGTGATCTGATGGGGAACTGTTGGAGTACAGTTTACATAAACGGCGAGTTCATCTCTCGTTGTTTGGACAGGGAGATGCTAGAGTCGGAGAAAGTTTTATGTGCAACAATGATGCCGCGAGAAGGAAATTCACGATCCCACTTGAAAACCCCGTGTTGTCACCAATTATAGAGGGGAAAGTATTAGTTGGGGAGGATAACATTTGTCTGCGACATGTAAGAGGAATGGAGATCACTTATGATGGTTTGTTCATTAACATATGAGACCCAGATATGACAATGCCGGAGAGGGTGCGTGACATTGACATATCCGGGACTGTTATTCCATAGAGCGAGTTGAACAAACATTCATCAAGTGACATGTACGGTTATTATGTGAATTGGGTACCCGGTGTCTTTCATCCTGCCATCTTTGAAAACGAAGTGACGATGGAAGGCAGACTGCATTCAGGCGAATGGCTACCTATGGGTTGGATGCCTTCAGGTGTTGGTGAGCATTGGCAATTCATGGTTGTTCTGGCTCGTGTATCGTTGTGCAATCCAAGGGTGAACGACAAGTCATTATTGTGTGAGCATGCAAAGTTGTGTTGGGATAAATTGAAAGCAGAGAACCGTCAGATGATTTTGGTTGGATATGACGGACGTGAGGATGATAATATGTGGTCAATGCAGGGTGATGGTGCGGGCACAGGCCCTTGGAACGATACACCTGATGACTGTCTGAGCCTCATTCACCGCAAACACGGGTGGACAACACTTCTTGGATGGGTACCCGTTGTGTGTCTCATGCGTTATGCCTGTGGGGCAGACGTCTGTATGGTCTTCAGAGACCCTCTCGCTGTTCCGTTTTTTGTGACGTACTCAGATGGTTTGTTGCGTTTCATTCAGTACATGCCGCTGAAGGACATGGCAGGCAACGATGATAACGGGGGCATTCCAGAACCGTGCAATGGAGACACAGTACAACCGACACGCGAGGTTAATGGACCGCCTCCAGACACAGATGCAGAATGTGCTGTAAACGGACCAGCTCAAGACACGGATGCGGGATGTGCTGTTGGGGACGAGAGCAAACCACCACGCGGCACGATAGATAGCGCTGGTAGCAGGAAGATTGAGCAAGGAACGAAGCGGAAGGCCACAAGCAGAAGAGACAATGGGGGGACACCGACGGTTGCAGGGAGGGGGAGGGGAGGAAATGGAAAAGGGGGGAGAACACCAATGGTTGGAGGACGAGGGAGAAGAACGGGGAGGGGCCAGGGAGGAACAACAATGGATGGGGATACACGAGGGAAAATTGATGGCAACCAAGGGGTTCAGAGGCGCAATCGCCGACCTGGAGAGGCTGTTGTGGCAGAAATGCGCCGGCTGCAATGCAGCACAGACCTTTGCATCGCTTACAGACCATTTGTAAGTCTTGTGCGAGAGATTGTACAGAAAGAAGAAGTTGCAACAAATCCAATGCGGTTTAAGATGCTTGCAATTCGTGCACTTCTCGAGGCAGCCGAAGCTTATCTCGTTCATCTCATGGAGAGCACAAACGAGGTGGCAATCCATTCGAAGCGGGTCACGATCTTCCCGAAGGACTTGTTGACGCTTTGCAAAAACCACGTTGGTGTGTCTTTACAAAAGACATCCTGGATGAGAAAGAATTAGTTAGACAAAGACAGGAGAGTAGGAAAGTAACTACTGATGACGCAAACAGAGAACAAGCAGTGCACTAATCCACGCAATAGCAGGATTGTGGGAAGGGGAAGGGGGCGTCCAAGAGGAAAGGAATGCCATTGAAAAGCACAGCGCCCAAAAAAAAAATAAAAAAATAATATTTCCTGATAAAACTTGTGTGTGTGTTTGTGATATATATATATATATAGAGAGAGAGAGAGTATGAACATTTATGTACTGTGGCAAGGTACATAGTGTTAGAGGTCCCCGTGTCCTCGTCTGTAGCAATGGTGTTCCACAACCTACTATTTCTGAGGTGTACGAAAGATACACGTGTATTGTCGGTTCGTGTCTTTTGTAATCCTGTCATTAACTACGATGTATGTATCTTCTTTTTGTCATATATCATATCTTTGGGTGACACAAACGCATTCCACTTCGTACGTGTCATGTGATAGAACGAAAATTTGCGGACCCTTGTCTGTACCATTGTTGTGTCTCTTTCGTTT
>BFEA01000336.1:862239-880438 GCA_003427395.1 Chara braunii
AGGGGATTAAAGGGGGGGGCGAATGAGCAAATGTTGTGTGTTAATGACATTGTGTTTTCCTGTCCATGTTTGTCCCCTTGTATGGTTGTCATCGGGCCTCGAGACATCGGTGACATTTGGATGGTCACACTTGTTTTCGACAGAAGAATCGGTGAGTTTTCGTGCAAGTAATACTTTCACATACAGTAAGTGGATAATATCATAATGCATCAAAAGACACAAGAACATGCACACAAACACGTAGATGCAAATTAAAATTATCCTTGTACAGACATTGACACATACAGACAGATGAAGCATAAGAAGTAAACACACGGACATGTGAAAAAAAAAAAAAAAAAAAAAAAAGCTTGTGGTCGGCAAGTGCGGGTCATTTGAATATGGCGGCTCTGACCATCATTTCGTAAACGGCACCCGACACCCGACCGTATACAAACGATGGCGAGACTGTTGGGATACCTCATCTCAAGTGTGTTGCGTTGCTTGTGTAGAGGTGAGATTCCTTGCTCGTTCACAGATAAGGTTCTGAATACATATTTACTTCACAAGCAAAAATGTTTCATTGACTGATTGACTCATATTGAGTTGAATCAGTCCACACAAGCACACAACAACTTTACCTCTCTGTGTTTATGTATCTGTCTGTATGGCTTTGTGTATCTATGTGTGTTTGTGTGTGTGTGTGTGTGTGTGTGTGTGTGTGTGTGTGTGTGTGTGTGTGTGTGTGTGTTTGTGTGTGTGTGTGCATAGGTGTGTCTGTGGGACACAAAAAAACACGACGACACACACAAACTGACACAATGTCTCACACTGACACATACGGACGCATCAAAAGTCAAAAACACTCTTGGAGCACAACAGGCAAACACACTGACATGTAAAAAAAAAAAAAAAAGGCAAGGTTGACAAGTGCGGGCCGTTTCGATATGAACTATTACCATCATTTGTTAAACGGCACCTGATACCCAACCGTATACAAATGTTGGTGATGCTGTTGGTGTGTGTGCGACCCTTCTCAAGTATGTTGCATTCGTCATCCGCTTCTATCTTCAACATTCGAGCTTCCTTCGCCTGAGATGTGACAAACTTTTGAACGCCGATCTGTCGTAAGAACCGTCTCCCTCTCTTTTACTCTTGTCGATGTCTGCGTCGTTGCACATCCATTCCACAACTCGCTTAAGGGTGTACGCAGAGCAAGATGCCATCATGTGGTCCTCAACCATGTATGCAGTTTGTTGTAAGCGAAGCACCAGCTGCTGCGCTGCCATCGATTTGTCTCCGTTTGCTGCTATTGACCTCTGGACGTCCAACGTGACGTTGACGTACGTCGGTGCTCTTTCTCGTAATACACTTAACTCGGCCTCATTGTCATAGTAGATTCCCTCTGTCACGTATTTCATCACCTCTGTACAAACTCTTTCCACTTGTTCCGCCGTCTTCGGCATCATTTTTTTGTCTTTTTTTGTGGCCGTCTGTTAGTGCAACGACAACAGTAACGTTAAGTCCACAGATGGGGGGGCGGGGGGGTGGGGCGTGGGGGGTGGCGCGGTGGAGACAGACCAGAGAATGGCAGAGATGGAGGTTTTGGCCTCTCAACAAGACCCTGAACGGGACTTACTCTCTCATCATTGTGTATCATCTCTCTCTCTCTCTCTCTCTCTCTCTCTCTCTCTATCTATCTATCTATCTATCTATCTATCTATCTATCTATCTATCTATCTATCTATCGCATCTTGCTCTGCGTACACCCTTAAGCGAGTTGTGGAATGGATGTGCAACGACGCAGACATCGACAAGAGTAAAAGAGAGGGAGGCGGTTTTTACGACAGATCGGCGTTCAAAAAGTTTGTCACATCTCAGGCGAAGGAAGCTCGAATGTTGGAGACAGAAGCGGATGACGAATTGAAGACTAATGCAGCGAAGATTTTGGCACTCAGCAGGATGAACGAGCTACCTCAAATACACCCTATTGACTACCCACGTATGCAGTTTGTTGTAAGCGAAGCACCAACTGCTGCGCTGCCATCGATTTGTCTCTGTTTGCTGCTATTGACCTCTGGACGTCCAACGTGACGTTGAAGTACGCCGGTGCTCTTTCTCGTAATACACTTAACTCGTCCTCATTGTCATAGTGGATTCCCTCTGTCACGTATTTCATCACCTCTGTACAAGCTCTCTCCACTTGTTCTGCCGTCATCGGCATCATTTTTTTGTTTTTTTTTGTGTCCGTTTGTTAGTGCAACGACAACAGTAACGTTAAGTCCACAGACGGGGGGGCGGGGGGGTGGGGCGTGGGGGGTGGCGCGGTGGAGAGAGACCAGAGAATGGCATGGATGAAGGTTTTGGCCTCTCAACAAGACCCTGAACGGGAGAGAGAGAGAGAGAGAGAGAGAGAGATGATATACAATGATGAGAGAGTAAGTCCCGTTCAGGGTCTTGTTGAGAGGCCAAAACCTCCATCTCTGCGATTCTCTGGTCTCTCTCCACGCCCCACCCCCCACGCCCCACCCCCCCGCCCCCCCATCTGTGGACTTAACGTTACTGTTGTCGTTGCACTAACAGACGGACACAAAAAAAGACAAAAAAATGATGCCGGATTATGAATTTTATGAGGAAGACAGATAACAAAAAAAATTTGATTCACGAGGCCTTGCATGAGGTGACGGAGGAGGCAATAGCATCAGCAGAGGTTGTTGATGTTGAGAGCACAAAGGATGAATTCGACCTAGTGTCGATGACTCCAATATATCAGGGGAACATATTCACACTCTTGGAGGAGCTCATCAGGGCATCAACGGACGTGGAGAGGATGAGGAAAATAATGCAAGGATGGCAATTGGTTGCTGCGGAAGCAAGCAATGCAACACACCATATGCCAGATAGCATAGTGCAGACTACAAGTGGGGTGGGATTTCTAACAGCAGTGAAGAACACATTGACGATTCCTGTTGTGGATACACTGAGTGTCCATAATGCATTTAGAGAGTGGAGATTAACACCCAATCGTCCTTCACGTGAGATAAACGAAGGAGACAAACAAGTGCCCTAGCAGGGAGCTGATGCGGTCGACGGAGCTGGTGAGAAGGGTAATGCACAGACAGGACTACAAGAACATAACAAGATGTCATGGGAGGTGGGAGTGACTGACAGTGATATCAGCAGTGACGAGGAGGGTGACGAATACGACTCTTATTGGGACGTTGAGCGAGGTGGTGGCCAAACCTCGAAAGGGTGGTGTCATGCAATTTTAAGGTTGGCACGTGTATTCACAGAACCACACCCGTTGATACGTGTTGTGGACAAGGCAATAACATTGGACGGGTCTCTTCAGTTCGCAGGCGTTAAGGCAATTATGTCTTGCATGGAAAACGGCAAACGATGGGCTCGCACAAGAAAATCATGGTTTGTTCTCGTACATAAGGAGGCAATTCTCATGACATCAATGTCATGGGGTGTGAACCTGAGTTGCATCATACATGGAGCAGTTGCCACTGTGTGCGGAGGAACAATGCATCCCACAATGTCAACAGCACATGCAATCATAAATGCACAACCAAGACGCCGACTCTCTTTCACAACAGACGACACTATCGATGATGCGATGGACAGAGGACAAACGTCAGAAGAACATTCGAAACGCAGAAAACGATAGGGTTCTCTCTCTCTCTTTGTCTGTATATATATACATATATAGATATATGATGATATATATATATGTATATATATATACGGGGGTCAACATGGATCAACGGTCTTGGGTAGTGCGGGACATTTTGTTAAACGTTGTTTTCACGTGCGGGTGTAATTGCCACCTAGTACCCAACCGGTGGGCCGGTGGCACACGACTTGGTGTGTTACGCCAAAATGCTAGTTTCAGGTAATGCATTTCGAATTATCTGGCAGTCATATATTTTGGTTCATAAGTACTCTCTCTCTCTCTCTCTCTCTCCGTTATTGTTATCACCGTATCATTGTCACCCAGGCTTGTGACGATGTGGTTGGGAAGTTGGGGCCATATATCAAGACGTTGTCGCCGTATTACAGCGTAAGTGAGGTTTTTAATGTGAGGTTTTTAATGTTTGTATTGTTCAAATTGCACTGCATTTATAGACCTGCCTTCCACATACATTCGTGAGGACATGGTTGGGACACAAGCGGTTATAAGGTAGCTGGAAATTCAGGAATGAAAATTCTGAAGTGAGAGTTTTGGGCAATCTGAAAATCTTGAATGGTCCTAAAGTGGTGAAAGGTCCGAAGACCCTGAAACCACGTGTTTAGGCAGGCTACATCCTGAAGTGGTCAAATGAGAGTTTTTGGCAATCTGAAAATCCTGAATGGTCCTGAAGTGGTGAAAGGTCCGAAGACCATGAAAACCACCCTTCACCACTTGAGGATGAAGTCTGCCTAAACATGTGGTTTTTAGGGTTTTCCGAGCTTTCACCACTTCAGGACCATTCGGGATTTTCAGACCTTAATGGTCTTGAAGTGGTGAAAGGTCCGAAGACCCAGAAAACCACTTGTTTAGGCAGGCTGCATTATGAAGTGGTGATGAAAAATACGACTGTTGTTAACCTTCTCTCGGTTGGGATGTGGGGGTCGTATATTAACACGTGTTGTCGTATTCATTCGTAACTTACACCTAGTTCCAAACCGTGTTCAAATGTGGCAGTTAGACAATTTGGTTGATAACACTCTCTCTCTCTCTCTCTCTCTCTCTCTCTCTCTCTCCGCTATTGTTATTACCGTATAACTGCCACCTACGCTTGTGACGATGTGGTTGGGAAGTTGGGGCCATATATCAAACGTTGTTGGCGTATTTTGGCGTAAGTGGCACCCAGTTCCCAACCTTGTACAAATGTGAGGTTTTTAATGTTTGTATTGTTCATATTGCATTGCGTTTACAGACCTGCCTTCCACATACATTCGTGACGACATGGTTGGGATGTGGGGGTCGTATATTAACACGTGTTGTCGTACTCATTGGTAAGTTAACAGCCATTTCGTCAAAACGGACATATTATATTTTTTGAACGAAATTAAAACTGACTTTTTTTGCCAAAATCCGGTCGGAATTTTTTGCTAATGGGGGTCCGGCGTTCCCAAAACGCCGGACCCCCTACATGTATCTGGTCTATGGTTGAGACCAGATACTTTTTTTTTTTTTTTTTTTTTTTTTTGTATCTGGTCTCAACCATAGACCAGGGGGGTCCGGCGTTTTGGGAACGCCGGACCCCCATTAGCAAAAAATTCCGACCGGATTTTGGCAAAAAAAGTCAGTTTTAATTTCGTTCAAAAAATATAATATGTCCGTTTTGACGAAATGGCTGTTAGTTACACCCACTTCCAAACCGTGTTGATATGTGGCAGACTGACAGTTAGACAATTTGGTTCACTCACTCTCTCTCTCTCTCTCTCATTCTCTCTCTCCGTTATTGTTATTACCATATCACTGCCACCCACGCTTCTGATGATGTGGTTGGGAAGTTGGGGCCGTATATCAAATGTTGTTGGTGTATTTCGGCGTAAGTGGCACCCAGTTCCCAACCTTGTAGAAATGTGGGTTTTTCAATTTCAGTATTGTTCATATTGCATTGTATTTACAGACCTGCCTTCCACATATATTCGTGACGATATGGTTGGGATGTGGTGGGGCGTGTATTAACAGGCGGTTGTCGTATTCCGCCATAAGTGACACCCAAATCCCAACCGTGTTCAAATCCCTCTCTCTCTCTCTCTCTCTCTCTCTCTCTCTCTCTCTCTCTCTCTCTGCCATTCTCTGCTCTCTCTCTCTCTGTCTGTCTCTCTCTCTCTCTTGGTGAAGTGGGTGCTATGATGTTGTTAGATGGAGTTGTGTGTATGAATAAACAAACAAATCATTGATGCGGGAGAGTCGTGTGTACGAAAGACTGAACGTGTCTTTTCTTGTCGTGTGTGTTGTTGTCAAGCACAAAACAAAGGAATCGAGGAGCGAGGGCAAGTAGTAAGTCTCACATTTCCAGACCTGCAATGCGCTTCACGTCGCAGGTGTGACGACATTTGAGATCCTTTAAAAGAGACAGCGCACGTGATGGACGAGCGCATGGTGTGTGAATGCGGTCGTCCTTTCATGTCATTAAGGACATTGAACTCCCATCAAGCGAGAGCATGTCCGTTGTTCATGACTCATAGAATGAATGATGACGACGGACACACAGGGAACGATAGACCCACACAGGAGGACGCTGCGCCGGATGATGGTGGGGGGGGTTACAACATTGTCAACGAAGAAATGAATGCGGAACTTGATTGTGGTGCCGAAGAAGAACATCCACCTGATGCGCGGCCATTCGACACATCCCACAGGCTCGCTGCGATCATGTTGTCGTCCAGGGGTAGCTTAGGGATGTCGCTGAACGACATCGACACTCTTTTATCAGTAGTAAGAGATCCAAAATTCTCGCCACAGGAAATTGTCTATCGCAATAACCGTGGCTTTTTACGCTGGACAAGCAGCCAGACACAGACGAACGGGTGGCAGGAGATAGATCTCATGAGTGATGATTGGCCATCGGATGCACATGCCATCTTGTGGTACCGAGATTGGCACACAACGTTCACGTCACTGCTGAAAGCAGCGATGAAAAATATGGAAATGGTGTCGTGCCTCGAGGTGCTTTACCCCGAAGCACAACAATCAATAAACAGTGCTCGCTCAGGTACCTTGTGGCATCACGTACAGACAGTCATCAGAGCGGATAAAGGTGTCGATAAAAATGACAAACCACGGTACGTGGTGCCAATTTGTTTGTATTATAACAAAACATATGTAGATGGGCGACAGAAACAGACGGCATATCCATTAATGATGTCAATAGGTGACCACGCAGATGACACGACACTTCTTGCATATCTTCCTGTCCTCCATCACCGCCCACACGACAAGGGCTGGGCTTTGCAAAGCACCGCGTTCAGAAAACGCAAAGCCGTCGTATTGCACTCAACACTTTCTGTAGTGTTGCAAGTTGCAAGGCAAGCGTCGCACGATGACATTGTTTATGACGATGAACGGTGGGGAGAGGTAACAGTGCACCCTTTCCTGTTAAATTACATTCACGATTACCCTTAGAGGTGTGCTATCGCAACGGTGAGATACGACGTATGCGCGACATGCACTGTCTCAAAATTAGATTTTGATGTCATCGCGGACTTCACTAACTGTCGGAGATCACAAACTATGGAGGCTTAACTTATTACCGAATTTTATTCGACAGACAATGATGACGTTCGTCAACTAACAAAAACACAATTGTCGAACTTGAATATGCACATGCATGTGAAAAAGAACGGTCTGTGGGAATTTTACAAGGGTCCTAATGACGACGTTCCCATGTTTGACTACCACTTGGCTTTGCAACCAGACCGCATGCACACTATCGAGCACAACATTTTCTTGCACGTGTTAGACGCATTCAAAGCAGTTGCATGCGATAAGTTGAGCCACGTCGCACAAAGTGATGTGTTGAAGAAGTTGGATGCGAGGTTGCAGACGGTGAGCGAGAGAAGCAGTACTACATATCTGCAACTTGTGCTGCCTGTTGCAATAGGCAACGACTACTTTTCACGGGAGGGGCGTTTTGAGGCAAAGCAGAACCGGTCGGTTATGACAGTGTGCGTCTTCATTGTGTCTAATATAATCCTTGGTAGGGCAGGAAAACGAATAACAACTTGTTTCAGAAAACTAATGAAATTGTACATTTTGATGTTTCGGTGCACGAAGCATTCGACAAATTCGCTAGACGCATGTGACAATCTCATCACAAATTTTATAACAACCCTCAAACAGGTGTTGGGTCATTAGCAAACCTCAAACTGGAAACTGCCAAAGTTACACGACCTTCTCCATTTAAGGGCGTGCATCGAACGGTCAGGTCTCCCAGACAGTTTAGTGGCTGATGTATGGGAGCACCACCACCAAAAGTTTTGGAAACACCCTTTCTAATCGCCGAACAAGCGCAAACCTTCGTTTCAAATGGTAAATCACGTGCGACGGTCTGTCGCATTTCATGACGACATGGACTGCGCAAGGAAACGAAGGAAGAGGACGACAGAGAATTGGTCGTCTGTCATCGAGTGCTCGGCATGCGGAATGAATACACTAGCCGCACGCGACACGACAAAGTTGCGACTTCGATTTTTCTGCCATGATAACATAGGATCACATGAAAACTTCGGAACGACGGGAATGGGTTCGACGATACTCAACGCCCTCCCGTGCAAAGAGTACTTTCGAGGTGCTCTTCAGACGTACATGTTAGAAAATGGGTGCAATCCACCGAATGACGATATGTTCATACACACAATAACTCATCATGCAATCTCAACAACTGACGATGGAACAAGCGGGGGAGCACTTGTGCAAACAGCGAGGGCTTGACCCAACTTTCACGGGAAAGTAGTGCACAGTGATGTTGTTGTGAGGGCACAGTCAGGTAATACGTGGTATGCATCTGTCGCAATGTTTTTTGTCATCAGGACCTGCATGGAAGAAGCGTCTACCACACACAACTGTGCCTTTGTGAAATGGTACAAAGAGGTCGATATAGAAAGATTAAATATAACCGGTTGCAAGAAATTAAAATGGAAAATGGTAATGGTCACCAGATGTGCAGCGTCATCTCCGTTGACAGCATATGAACACTGTCCACATTGTTCCATGCTTTGCAAAACCACAATGGGGTTCATCAAGATATGCAACACAACGCGAAGATACTTTTTACTTGAACAAATTCGTAGTGTGAGCTGTGGCTTGTGGCAGTGAACAGTTACAACATGGTCGGGTTGCGTAGTAGGTGACAATGACCGGAACATCACTCACGCACAATATCTTTATGACCCTCACAACCCGACTCTCTCTCTGATACTCTGATACTCTCTCTCTCTCTCTCTCTCTCCCCCCCCCCTTACCATTAATAACAGAGGTGGATGACGTGAGCAAAGAATGACAACAAAAAGAAGACGCTCACAAACTCGTGAAATGTTGGTGACTTGTTCACAGGGAGAATGTCACACATTACGAGGAATAGTAGTGAACGCTCAACAATGGCAGCAAACATGAGCACAACGACCCACAAACGATCAAGAACGACATGAATGCGAACAACACAGGAGAAGAACGTGGAACATGAGACCACGCCTCACGTGAGGAGCGATAGTGATGGAGGAAAAACAATGTCGAGGAAGCAGGAGCATGATGACGACAGCAATGCGGGAATGCAAAAGGTCAACACGACTCAACAGTGGAGCGACGCATACAGAGAACAAGATAATAAGCACTATGACAGAAGGTCAAGAAGCAGCGCGCTTAACACGGTGCGCATGAAACTGCGCAACACTCACAAAGGAGGCTATGTTAGAGAGTTGGGAACAACTGTCACGGAAGGACCTGTGGCACAAGAGAATGTACTTGACACTCACAACGGGAACAATCCGACCAGCGTTCCTCAGACGTTCGGAATCATGTGAAAAGACGACGAAGAACAACAAAAAAGAGGCATCAAGCTCGTCAGACAACTTTGAGGTGGTTGACGAAACGAACGCATATCCATTCACATGGAAAAGCAGAAGCCATGAGATTGTAATGACGGAGACAAACCTAATGTGCTTGGCTGTCGGGAAGTGACTCAATGACAATATAATGGACATGCATATGCAGTCAGTATATGAAGAGGAATTAGAGGGCAAGGACACCACAGGGGTGCATGTGTGCACAAGTTTGGCATCCGGAGGTGCTCGCGAACCAGAAAGTCGATGCAGTGAAAAGGGGATGAGAGTCACGTAGAAGAGTCGGATAAGCAAAATTCATCGACTCTGTAACGATCTCGAGGCTGCACCACTGGTGCTTATTCCTATTAACCACAAGTATCACTGGATGCTGCTCGTAATGTTGAACGGTAGAGATTTTTGGACAGACGACACATGCCCCATCGCTATAATCGTCGACTCGTACCAGGGGTACGCAAGTCCGGATTGGAAGGCCTTGCGGACGTTAATGTGGCATGAGTACCTCAACGATCAGAGAAGGGGTCCGCATGTCACACGCCAAATGGTGGACCAGTCATGGAACATTTGCAGAGATGTGTTTGATCGTGGATTGGTTCATGCGAGGTCTTCGCAACAAATTAACAGAGAGGATTATGGTGTGTATGTATGTTGCATGGCAGAAGAGTTGATAACAAAGTTGCCACAACTGCCCGCCCAGAATGGCATCTCAAAACACGACATTCTTTAAATTGTTGAGAATTTGCGCATCAATGAAATAACCGTTGCTTACTTTCGTCGAAGAACTCTCGATCGCATTGCAGAGTTTGCAGCAGCGGTGTCGAGCGCATCGGTTCGGCACCGCACAAGGCAGTGCGGGACCCTCCCGGCCGCGTCACGCAAGAGTTGGTCTAAATCCTCGTCGTGAATKTACATGGAGCTTCCGCAAGCCGCTCCGGCCGAGTGCGCCAGCCATACCTCTTGCGAGCCCCTACGACAGGATAGGGCCTACGCGAGGCACGACTTACCTCCTCCTGAAGGGAGCCGTCACCTTCCTTCGGTGGGCATATCCCCTCCGAGCTACCAGTCCACAGTACGAAAGCTGATCAGCTGCAATCACAGAGGTGGACCAGCCAAGGGCGTTTCTCGTTCGTTGTAGCATAGGGGGTACGCGAGGTTTTACGTCTTTATCGGACCCTCACGCGAACCGACATCTTGGGGGGGCTGAGGTCCCAAGTGCGACCCGTCGTCGGTCGACTAGGACGCATCCCATACACCACGCGCACACCACTATATAAAGAACGTAAACATAAAAACACACACCCATACACTTACATATACACGAAGCGACACTGGACAAACAACGAGACAACGCTCCTAGTCCCTTAGTAGCCATCCCATAACTCTCCGATGCGGAAATCAGATAGGCGTTACGCGCGAGACTTAGTATAAAGCCGCGTGGACGCAAGGTCAACTCATATGGACTTGCAATGCAAGCATATGCAAGCAGTCACAATGATGACGTACCATGTAGTGCCCATACTCATACGGTCCTCGTTAATCTCGAGGGTCGCATTCGACACTCAAGTGTCGGCTGACACGCGCCTTGAGAGAATAATCTCTCGATGCTAGACAACCTCCAAGTGTGGTTGAAAACCACACCCTCTTCTGCGCCTTGCGGAGAGTGGGTGGTACACAGATTCATACCTGTGGTGACAATCGTCTCTTATCGCCCTGGGGACCAGCTCTATCATCTAGGGCCTGAAAATAAGTCAAGGGGTTTGACTTTGACGACTGCCACGGACTACAACGTCCAACTATAAAAATTAACAAGCAAAATCACCCAATAAATAAATAAATATCCCCACTCATATATCAAATCAGAACTCGAGATAACAACAAAAGAAGGGAAAAACATAAGCCCATCAGGTATTCAGACCGTGCGGCACATGGTTGTCATTCTCACTGCCTCGGAAGTATGACCCATATACCAAGCTCCAAAATACTAACCTGCATAAAACATAGACACACACAATAGTCACATTGCCATACACCAATGTGGTCAACTTTACTGTTCCCCGTAACTCACACCACTCCTCACACATTCAAGCCCCAATCATAGTTCAACTTTCTATAAATCTCATAAGTTCTTTATAATGACCATTTAAAAGAAGTCCGGTTAAAACTCTCAAAGAAACATATCAAATCTCGGGGCTAAGGCAATCAAGTTGAGGTACAAGTGTAAGCAAAGTTGTATCGTGAGGCGACGAGTCGACGATCAACCAACCGACCTGTTATCAGTGATAACAGAAAATGATTCTCATAGGATCAAGCTGAAGCTAGTCCAAATCCTAGATCGAATGTCCAAAGAAGACCTGTATCATACGACAGGTCAATGTCCAAGCTAAATCGTCAATGTATGGAGATCAAATCCCCATGACACGTTCTCACTCAAGACTCTCTTGATAGTTAAGCCTAGGTCTATCTCTAAGCCAATGCCCAAAGGAAGGTACACCTATGGCAGAATCTCCCCCATACAAAGTGGATTGCCAGAGTCGCCACCTGTCAAAAATATAGTCTGTCTTCTCTAATTTAAGAAAATTTCGACACCGCTTCCCATAGGAAAAGTGTCTTTTCAAAATTTATATCAGCCTAAATATGAAAACTGAAATAATATACAACCTTTCAAAGTTCAATTTTGTCTAACTCCCTGAATTAGCGAAAATTTTGGCAACACTCCCTTTAGAAAATGAGACTTTTCATTTTTTACTGATCCATGTATAAAAATCAGACAAGTTGAACTTTTTGAAAAGTCAAATTTTCACTAACTCCTTGGATTTGCAGAAATTTTGACAGCGTTTCCCGTAGAGAAAGTGGCTTACCAAAATTTATACAAATCTAAGTTCATAATTTTGACTTTTCAAGGTCCAATTTTGTCCAAACTCCCTGAATTAGCAAAAATTTGGGCAACATTCCCTTCAGAAAGGGAGAGTCTCCAAATTTTTCTCAAGTCATAGATGAAGAAAAGACAAGTTGAACTTTGACAAGTCAAAAGTTGACTAACTCCTTGGATTTGTAGAAATTTTGGCAGCGCTTCCCGTAGAGAAAGTAGCTTGCCAAGATTTATACAAAGCCAAGTATGAAAAATGATCCCAGAAAATGCAAGAATTGACCTAAGTAAAAAGAAACTTAGCTAAGAAAATGCAAAAATTGAAACTAACTCTTATGGCTCTAGTACGTGGCGAACAACTAAAGCAACTATCTATCAAACTGAAACTCAGACTAAGTAGTAGCCTCACTCAACCACATGCAGACCAAACCACAAAGGTAAGTACTCTCACCAGCCCAAAGTCAACCTTATCAAACAATAGTTCATAATCTTTCAATGATTTATCCCTTTATACTTAGCTTACATAGGACATAAAGCTACACCACCCAAACTTATGGAACATGTCTAGCTCAACCATGAAATATACACAAACATAGGGCACAACAACTTTTCTCTTCTTTGGGCATATGACTAGGTCACCCTCGTCGCCCTGAGCTGTTTAAATATCCCAACATTATATATGTCTGCACTTAGTCTTTTGAGGTAACATATAACTGAACCGATCATCTTCAGCTCAAGACTCAGTCTGCCTCTTCGTACCACAAGTTTATTCTTAATTAGTACTCTCTTCCGTTGGTGATAAGCTATAGTCAGACCACCCAAACTTATGAGACCCTGTCTGACTAACCTGTTCATAAATAATATAATAATAAAAATGTAATCAAGTTATAGCCTTCTAGTTCCAGCATGTGCGAGGCGTTGGACCAAGACCACCCAAACTTATGGAACATGTCTTGGTCCTCTGCCTGGTTCAATTCTCTCAAAGCCAAAGCAGGAAGAGGCTGAGCCACCCAAACTTATGGAACATGTCTTGGTCCTCCGCCTGCCGCCTTCCTCTCAGAACAGAACTAGACTTAGATTAAGAAAGGCAGAATGAGGGGTTTCAGACTCTCGAGATACAGGAGAGGGACTGACTCGACTCCCAAGAGAGGGCCTTGATACCTTCACTCGCCTGAGGGCCCCATAATGATGGCCAAACAACAACAACTTGGTCAAATCTGAAGTCAAACTGCCTACCGTTGACTTTCTGGCGACTCTTCCATTCGCAACAATATCCTCCCTTGTACAACCTAGTCACTCCCCAAACTGCGGCGTCGCATCCCCTGACCAAACCGTCGCTATGCAACCTCAAAAGGGGGCGTTCAAATAAGCCACACGCCCTGTGCTCTATTCGAAATGCAGGTGGAACGTAGCAAAACTCAACAGAAGCGTGGTGCATTCAACAACTGTGCACAACAACGGGTACAACAGTAATCCAAAAAGTTGCACAGCAGCAATGACTTTCGGGAATAGCCATGTCTGACACGAACTCTGGCATTCCTCCAAACACAATAGTGACAAGTTTTAGCAGCAACAGCTCCCAATAAATACCAACGATCCCGAGCACCGCGTCCCTGCCCAGGGCTTGTGGAAACCCAGCGACGCTAGAGCAGATGTTCCCCTTTGTATAGTATACTTAAAAACACAGCAACAAAACTTCGAGGAGGCTGTTCTCAACAGCAGCACATGTAGTTGGTCGCCAGACCCACACAACCGCCCCACCAACAGTAGTAGAAACACAGCGTTGCAAAAATACATTGCGTTGTAGTAGTGAGAACGACACTTTGCCCAACAGTTCACCAACAGCAAGGCCGCGGTACCCTTATTGACACTAACCAGTAATACACAGTTGTTCAGTCTTTAATGTGTATGACTGCAAGGCCTAGCTTCCTGGATCGCAGGTGAACTCCCCCTCCGGAAACCAGTTTTGAACGGAGCGAGATGACCACACAAACCGACACAATCTGTCGCACCCACTCACTCAATTGGCCATGACTGCGCTTGCCCGCCTTTCTCTCCCTTGTTGCTGCCCCGGCCAAACGGCAGATCGGAGGCACATCTCCCGCTACCTGAATCCGACCAGTACGAAGAGCAACACTTCGATGAGACGTGTGATGCCTATCATCGAGCACAATGATGTCAAGCAGCAAAACAAGGAGGAGAAGCTCGCTCATGCGAATCTCACCAGCAAGTAGCATAGTTATGAGGAACGGAGGCTGCCATGATCATGAACAGAAACACGGCCCTTGCCTCGATCATCACGTGCAGGCCGCCTGCGACCCCACTCCCCAAAGGTACAAGCCCCGAACGAATATTTCACCAGGATGTGGGTAAAATACATGCCCAACTTCACTTTTGCTCGTTCTTCCTTCGCCTACCACTTGCTAACACATGAAAGCACTTGGCCGTTCACTCAGCCAGGTTCAACTGAAGCCACGTTACAGTAGCTTTGGAGAGACCACTCCCGCAATGGTCACAACGAAGATACACGTGGTTGAAGTTGTCCGCTGCTATCATCTGCTTCGTGTGGGTAAGCACTTCGACTCTCCTCACTTACCCCTATTAACTTTCACTTCCATTTGGCCACGTTTCAGGGCAGGTACATGCAACCAAAGTGGCATAAAGCCAGACTTGGGAGCTCACACCATCTGCAGGTACGTATCCCGCCCGGTCTGCACCCCTCTCTCGTCTCTCTTGTGGCCTCACAACTCGTCGTAACTCTGCTTTCAGTCTGTCTAAACTCACCGATCCTCCCAGGTACGTGCACAGTCCCCCTTGAAACGTGGGAAGATACATAGCACTTTTTACATAAGAACAAAATACTTTCTTAGGCGCAGCCCCTATCAATCATACCTCAAAACCTATTCACTAATGACCAAAACTAACTTCATAATATGACTCTCAGCTACAAAAAACCCCTGTTTAGCATCCTCCCTCGCCCCTTTCCGTGGAGGAATGAGGGAGATAGGCGTTCCCCATCTTCCTTCTTCTTCGCTCTTCGCCATCTCCGCGCAGCTTGTTTTCTCCTCTATCTTCTATTCTACTAATCTACCACTCAAACTAACAACAGATTCGGCTTCGCCAGCCTAAAAAACGCTGGAGTAGCATCCTCCCCCAGCCGATTCCGACAAGAAACGAGTGCGCTACGAGTTCACCCCTCGCGTCCGTCATCTTGGTTTCCCCTCCATGCTCACCTCGAATGCACCCGATGCAACATGTAGTCCAGGTACAGCTGCTGCTTGCTGGCCACATCCTCCTCTCTAGCATTTCGCTATTCCTTCTCGTGCTCACCTCCTCTCTGCAGCCGCCCGCCATGCTTCCGCAGCTAACGCTGCTCCCTACTGTAGCGGACCCTGTAGTGGCCGACAGGCCGTCCAACAACTCCAACTGTCCTGAGGGAAGCTTCGGGGGGGAGAATCGGCTACAGCTGCCTCTGCCGTGGTACCCTTGACCCATAGTGCTGGAGGCACAATTCTCCACCTTCGAGTCCCCATGGACATGTTCGTACTCAAAGTTCTTCCTCCTCACAGCAGGCTGAGGTCAGCAGTAGTGTATCCTCTGGCCACGGCTGCCCAGGTCTGTTCCCCCACCCCGCGGGTCCTTGTGTTGATCCGCCAGCCTTGGCCACGGCTGCCCGGTGGATCCGCCAGCCCTGGCCGCGGATGCCTCCGCAACCCACAACCTTTGCTCGGCCATCGGGGAACGCCGACGCAGCAGCAAATGGGAGGGTGCGGTCCTGCTGCATCGCCTGCCCCTAGCCTAGATGGAGCGTGTCCCAGTGCAGATCTCGATGGTCGTAGCAAACATTCGAATGGGACTTTGGGCCGAAGTGGGGAGGTGTCCGATGGGAACAGCTGCAGGGACAGCCCTGTCGCACAACCAAAACTGCGGCAACCTCCCACCAGTGTCCCACTGGCCCCGCCCTCCTCAGGCATAGTTCCCCATCTTGCGGGCCCCAGCGGGCATGCTCACACTCAGACTTCTCATATCAGCTCGTGGTCGGCGGACGATGCGGCCCCCGTGGAAGGCCCACGCCATCCTTTGGCTGCAGCCCCGCAGGCCTGCTCGGAATGTTATCCGATTCCTCCCCTCTTTAGGCTACAGACACTCTCCAAGTGAAACGCGAGGGAAGCCACAACCACGGATCCCACCACTCTCACGCACGTTGACCTCTTCGGTCCGTGCCCCGACGAGGGTAGGATTTTATCAATGCCCCAACCACGCCGGAGTCTCGATGGACCTGCTCAAGGTCTTCGACTGCCGTATCGGCCACCCGTGTCAGACGACGGCAACAAAACCAATTACGGAGGTAAATAGAGAGAGAAGGAAGAAAATGCAACAGAGAGTGCAACCATTGATTGGGGCAGAGAAGGGGCCATGCAAGGTGTAGGTGGAGGCGCTGCGGGCACTAAGGCTTTACTCGAAGTGGGAGAGATGGTAGCCCTAGGAATATATGGGGGGGAAAAACTGCCAGGCGCGCTTTAGTGCGCCTCGAACTTTTTTTGAAAGTACTCCATCCTGTTGGGGAATGGAGTTCTTTCATACCACGCCGCAAACGAGTGGCGGGGATAAGGCCTTGAGTGTGCGCCATAGCCTCTTGGCTCGTCCTCTTCCTCCTCTGAACTATACTCACGCCTTGCGTGAGCCGGCGGCTCTTCACTCGCCTTCCCTCCTCTACCACCTCTTCCTCTATCCTGTCCCCTACGTGCTTCAGGCATGGTGAAAACGAGACAGTGGCTAAGATGAAAGTAAAAGAGACGAAAGGGTGTCATACTAAGGGTCGCGGCTAAGAAGAACACTGTGAGAATAAAGAGTATTGTGGTGTGGAAAGTGCGAACTGCAAAAGAAGCAGGAAGAAAATCGATTGTGCAGATTGCACCGGTTACTACGAGCAGTGAGAAAGAGAAACACGAGCGCTGCGAGACTGCGAGAGACCAGCTAGTGTTAAAACTGTAATGTGAACTACACCACGAGTCTCAACGGAAAAAGGATGAGTATACTGCCAGAGCCAGGCATTTTATACCTGTTGTGCATGCGTTTTGACCCAGCGGGGACGTTGGGTGGGGGTTTGGTATCATGTCGGAGGGCACGGTGTCCTGACCCTCCTCTGTGTGCCACGTTCCAGCTCAGTACCAATTCGTCGCTTTGACACTCGCGGCTTGTCGGGTAATTCCCGAACCTTCAAGGCCCATATAGTTTGTCAGGCTACACCCTGCTATGGACCAGCCCCGTTGGCGCCTGCCCTCAGCAAAAGGGTGCGCCACTTGGCCTTCCATTGGTCCACGCAGGCTTGGCGCCCTGCTGTACAGCAGAGCACTACCGGCCTGTGTTCATGGTAGCCGTCGGGTTCGCCCAGGGACGCTAAGGTAGAGGGACCACCGCGGTCTTTTCTACTACGCGCCGAGTGTCTTTTAGTCAGGTTATGGGTTAGGTGCTGGGAGCGGTGGCCGCTGTTAGAGAAGAAGAGGCTAAGCAAAGAAAACAAGAAAGAAAAAATGTAACGTAAAAAGAAAAGTGAAAAGAAAACTAGAGGTCTAATCAACACGACTGAAATGCCTGCTTCAGTTTGGGAAAATCTGACGGCCTTTAGTCACTTTGTCCTTACGTTTTCGTTATTTCCATTATTATTACAAGTGGACCCGGCCACGGCTACGCCGTGGCGCACAACAACGCTCGCTGATACCCTGTGGCTCTCTCTCTCTCTCTCTCTCTCTCTCTCTCTCTCTCTCTCTCTCTCTCTCTCTCTCTCTCTCT
>BFEA01000336.1:902794-916991 GCA_003427395.1 Chara braunii
GATTCTTGAAGACCAATGTACATAATGTCGACCCTTTTTCATGCATCAGGTTGATGTCTCGATCCGTCATAGCCATCCCTCTTTCTCCGTATCCCTCTCTTTGTCTCATTCCCTGCCTCTGTGTCCGTTTGACTGCCTTCTTGCTTGTGTCTGTTTTGTTCGTTCATTTGTTTATGTTTGTCTGTTTCCTGTATTGTACAGTATATCTGTTCGTATGTCTCTTCATCTGTTCATTTTGTCCGTCAGTAGGTGTGTGTTTTTTTGTTTGTTTTGTCCGACTATGTCCGTCGGTTTGTCTGTCTGTATGCATGTATCTATCTGTCTGACTGTTTTTTGTTTGCTCGATTGTTTCTGTTTTGTCTGTCTGCTGTCAGCCTGTCCGCCCGTTGCTGTCTGTTTTTGTTTGTCTTGTCTGTTCTGTTCATATGTCTACTTCTGTTTGTTTCGTTTGTCGTGTATTTTTCTGTGGTTTAGAGGTAGACTCATTCGACTTTACTCATCCTATCGATTAAAGTAATTTTAGGCCCGCAGCGAGGTAGGAGACTCCCACTCTCTCTCTCTCTCTCTCTCTCTCTCTCTCTCTCTCTCTCTCTCTCTCTTCCGTTCTTCTTTCTCAGCTCGTCCTTCTTAACTCTCTTCATACTTGCGCACTCTCTCTCTCTGTGACTGCCTTTCTGTCTTTCTTTCTGTCTGTATGCCTGTTCGTATCTGTATGTCTGTCTATCTGCCTGTATTTTCCTCTCTTTTTTGATGATGACGCCCACAAATTTTGATCATCGAAGGAAAATGACTCTACTGATGCAAGTCGTTGAAGTAGGCCTGTTTGAGACCCGAATAAGGTCCCATCTACGGTGCCCAGGTAAGTTTCTCTCTCCTCTGTGGCAATGGCCAGTGCCAACCTCTTCAGTCCAGAGTACCCTTCTACTCCTTTTGTTGCTATGGCCACCGCCCAGTGGCAAACCGTCGAGATTACCGTAATCCGAACGTTTCACTGGACCATTCAATCGGTAGGAGTGACAAAGGTGTATGTGAAGAGAAAGAACATAATCAGCACAAGCCGATGACTCGCGCTCACTAGGCATTCCACGTTCAAGATCGATAATTACAACAATCTATCCCCTTTAAGAACTAAACAATAATAATAATAAGTAATAATAGTAAAATAATACTAGTAATAAAGACTATAATAAGTCATAACAATTTTATCTACCTATGTTTTCGGTCAAATGCAGTCTCGCCAGGATTTTCCATGGAGAGGATAATCAGACTAACGAATACATCTCTCTTCCACTTTTCTCAGACACACTCACGCACACGCAAGCAACCACTCAGCACAGCCTGTTACAATTGTATACATACATATATATATATATACATATTTAAACACACACATATAAATATATACATATTGTCTAATCACAATTGCCCGGTGGCCGTAGGCAGAGAGGGAGAAGAGAACAACAAACGAGTGGCTGTGACAAGTTATTTCGTCGGACTTTCACCGACCTATCAGGAGGCTATATTATTTGTATGTACATTCACATTTGGATGTGTTTCTGGAAACGTACAGATCATTGCGATTGCGCTACGTTTCTATATATCTACATATAACGCATCTAGATTCAGGCGCTTAGCCCAATCTTTTTGGTTAGCGGGATCTCTTCCTATTTCGGACATGTTCCCACGCACATATCTCGGAGAAAAGAGTTACGTTCTCTCCTTGAGAACCGGCTTTGCCAAGAACAGACCCCTGCTAACCTGAAATCGTAGTAAACTTGATGGATCGCCAGATAGCAGGGGTATCGCTGCAATTTGATACGCTTCATACCTGCAGAAGTATCTATGTTGACGGGACTCATCGAAGTTTAGTTGGTGATAGGTTCCCTCCGATCGCCTATGTAGAAGACAGCGCCAACTCAGCAGAGAGACAACACGTCAACTCAGAGCACAATGTCATCTAAGCTCAACTCACTTGACACGCTGTTAGTTCATGCACATTCAACACTGATTCGAAGTTGATCCTCTTTCTCTCTCTCATACCCACACACCATGACAAACGTGGGTGTGACGTCATGCGACCATATGCGTCGACACCTTCCCACACAGGGACTTACACTCATTCATGCACTTTCTTGTGCTAAGTGGTAGATTCATTAGATTTTGCTCATCCTATCGATGGTAGTAAGGCGTGACCGTCGCGGAAGATCCACCCATCCTTGCTGATCCTATCGAAGGTCGTAGTGAGAAAACGGCGAAAGATTCATCCGGTTTTGCTCATCCTATCGATGGATGTAGTGAGAAAACGGCGAAAAAAATTCATCCGGTTTTACTCATCCTATTGATGGATGTAGTGAGAAAACAGCGAAAGATTAATCCGGTTTTGCTTATCCTATCGATGGACATAGTGAGAAAACAACAAAAGATTCATCCGGTTTTGCTCATCCTATCGATGGATGTAGTGATAAAACAGTGAAAGATTCATCCGGTTTTGCTCATCCTGTCGATAGATGTAGTGAGAAAACAGCGAAAGATTCATCCGATCCCGTTCGTCCAATAAATCGAAATAGCGCAGGTCGGCTGTGATCGATACTTACACACGCACACACACTCATGTACACACGCTTGCTCACACACACACACACACACAAGCCAACAGTGGTGTATACTCCTTTGTTATAGTTGTAGGTACATTCACTTTTACTTATTTACCGATAGAACTTGAAGTATCGCACATCCAGCCGCGAGTTAGGAGGTTTACCTGTTGGTCGGTGCTTCGCTTCATAAAGTAACCCGGACTGCAATGTGTGCGGAGTCTTTTCTCGAAGAAAGTGACACCTCCCGAGACCGGGTGCACTACTGTAGGTGCGAATATGAAGACAACATCCACATCCAAGTTGCAACCGCTCCCCCCGAAACTTGAGGGATGGGGTTACCGAAGATGAGAGCGGCCGACAGGTAAGTCGCCTTCCTCTTCTTCTTCTTCTTCTTCTTCCTCTCTTCCTTCTCTTTCCTTCCTTTCTTCTCTTCCTCCTTCACTACTCCCCCTTTAAGCCTTTGATTTCGCTTCTTTCCACGCCCTCGTTCTCACTCGCTTCCCTTCACAACTAGTAACCTCTTTCCCCGCCACCTTAGCTATTGCCTCCTTCTCCCGCTCTTGTTGCACCCGCGCGCCACTCACCTTCGACCCTGTAATCCTCTAATCTGGGTTAGCCCGCCCTCTTTTCTCAGCCCCTTCGCCAGATATCCCCTCTTTTCCTCTCATTCGCTTGCAACTAGCGCATTAGCTATCCTATGTGTGCGTCGTTGTATTGCCATTCGATCTCGTCTCCTCCTTTCTAAGCGCTCACTAACCCGGTTTCGTTCACAACGTTCCTCGACTTCGTTTTTGCGAGCATTCGTATGCTTCATCCGTACCCTATTAGTCTCCCTAGGCTGAAGAACCTGCCCCTCTAATTAGAGCGGGTCCAGTCCTTGTGTTCTTATTAGGTAGGCAATAATAATAATAATATTAATAATAATAATAATAATAATAATATTCAAACATTAGTAGGCAAACCTAACTACGATAGCAGTCGAAATACAGAGGCTAGACTATTTATCTCCAAGGTTAGTTAGTTTGTTTCACTCCAACTCTCCCAACAACTTTGACAAACACGCTTGCGTTTGATGCATGTCCCCATAGTACATGATAGCTTACCGACTTCCTTCTAACGTGATGAGTTTCGCCACTATCCACGCCAGTATTCCTTTCGGTAGGCTGAAACTAATCGTTTTCAACAGGGATCCTAAAAAAATAAAAATAAATAAAAATAAAAAAAAAACAGCCCCGTAGCACCTTGTGCGGGTAACTTGTCGGCCTCCTGTTACAGCAGGAGCCTTTATTCTACCTACCCATCTTATTTGTAATCGAGAGGTAACAGGTTCGAGCCCTTGTAGCCCGCTTGCAGGAATAAATGAGACTCGGGTTGGAGTCGGCCCTTTCGCAAAAAGAGCTAGCCAAGGAGCAGGATCGACTCGATCCCCATATCTCCGCCTTATCGTTCCACACCTGTACCTACTGCGCTAGCTCCCAGTTCGATCAAGATAGGAGCAGCCTTGGTATGGGTAGGGTACAGGGCTGGCTCTGTCGGTATAACAGGCTCATGGCCTGTCTTTCCTACGGTTAGCTTAGGCCAGCGCCGACCGCCGTCTCTTATTCTGATAGGCAGTGCATTTCCCTTGGCTGCCCCGACCGCATGGCAGGGGTCTATATCAATTTTTCAGTTCGTTTTTATATTTCGTGGCGGCATGACTTGCCGGTTTTTCCCGTACCGACTGGTCCGACGCCCCTAGACTTGTTCTAATTTGTCTTTGTCTTACCGCCTGAGCCTTTAATGGTTTTAGATTGTGGTCGCTGCACCTACACGAGCTTTTCTTGTTTACTTTCATCTCTCCGACCCTCACTGCCGAAGACTTTTAACTTTTACTATCCTTTACCTCTTTTCGTACTCATTGTATCATTGCATATGGTCATCTAGCAACCTCGACATCAAATGGCCAAGAAGTTTGCTTCACACTATAAAACCAAAAATTCTTACTTTTCACTTCTGGTCGTTCCCGGTTTGGTAACCGACGTAGATTCTGCATCGAATGCAAAATCATGAGCAAAAAACCCTTGTAAGGGTGTTTGCTCCGACAACGCAGTCGTAGAATGCACCCTCTCTCTTCCTGTTTTTTTCTCTCTGTCTCTCTCTCTCTCTCTCTCTCTCTCTCTATCTATCTATCTATCTATCTATCTATCTATCTATCTCGCTCACTCTCTCTCTCTCTCGTTTTTCAAGGTGGGAAAAAGTTCACAACTGTGTAGCCATTTGTAGACAACATGAACCATATCTTCACAAGTTTACACGGTCGTGGACTGCACCCTCTCTCCAACCTTGGAAGAAGTCCACAACCTCGTGGCTTTTTGTAACCATGGTTAAGACTATATTCTAGATAGATGCGTAGTCGTGGATTGTACCTCTCTCTATCACTCTCTCTCTCTCCCCCCCTCTCTCTCTCTGTGTCTGTCTGTCTGTCTCTGTCTATTTCTCTCTCTCTCTCTCTCTCTCTCTCTCTCTCTCTGCATACAATGTACACCATATATTCAAAAATTTACACAGTTGTTCACTGTATGGTGTTTAACGTTGCCAGAAGTCCACAATGATATTGATTTGTGTCCACATTGCGCACACTATGTTCCAAGAAGTTCACTGATGTGTAACTTTTTGTGCAAAATATGAAAATGTTATCCAACTCATACGGTTGTGAACTGCACAAGTATACGAACATGGGGGAAAGTTTACGATTGTGGGGCATGTTATAGTCAACGAGAACACTAAGTTCCAAAAGACTACGTTGTCTTAGATTGTACTCTCTCTCTCCCTCTCCCTCTCTCGCTCTCTTTGTTTGTCTGTCTGACTCTCTTTCTCGCTCTTTCAGCAGTTGTTCGCTACTTCGACATCTACAAATTGTCTCTGTCTATCTCTCAAGGTTGGAAGAAGTCCACTACTATGTACCTTTTTGTGCATAATGTGCACCGTATGTTATCAAATGCATACGATCATGAACTGCACGTGTTCAAACATGGAAGAAGTTCACAAATGTGTGGCATTTTGTAGTCAACAGGAACACCATGTTTTCAAAAGATCACGTAGTCAGAGACTGCACCCTCTCTCTTCCTTTTTTTATTTCTCTCTTTCTCTCTCTCTCTCTCTCTCTCTCCCCCCCCCCCCCAATGAGGGAAGCAATCGACGACCGTGTAGGTTTTTGGACGCAATGTTTACAATCTATTTAAAAGCTGACACGGTCATGGACTGTATCCTCTCTCCATTGTGAAAATAAGTCTACGATTATGTTGCTTTGCGTGTACATTGCAAAACCTATGCAACAAAAGGCCACGCAGTTCTGAACTGCTCTCTCTCTCTCTCTCTCTCTTTCTCTCTCTGTGTGTACACACTATACACCATATATTCAAAAATCTACACAGTTTTTCACTGTATGGTGTCTAACGTTGCCAGAAGTCCACATTGATGTTGATTTGTCTCCACAATGCGCACACTATGTTCCAAGGAGTTCACTGATGTGTAGCTTTTTGTGCAGAATGTAAAAATGTTATCCAACTCATACGGTCGTGAACTGTACAAGTATACGAACATGGAAGAGAGTTCACGATTGTAGGGCATGTTATAGTCAACGAGAACACTAAGTTCCAAAAAACTACTTTGTCTTAGATTGTACTCTCCCTCTCTCTCTCTCTCTCTCTCTCTCTCTCTCTCTTTCAGTAGTGGTTCGCTGTTTCGACATCTACGGATTGTCTCTCAAGGTTGGAAGAAGTCCATTACTATATACCTTTTTGTGCATAATGTGAACCGTATGTTATCAAATGCATACGATTGTGAACTGCACATGTGTTCGAACATGGAAAAAATTCACGAATGTGTGGCATTTTGTAGTCAACGGGAACACCATGTTTTCAAAAGGTCACGCAGTCAGAGACTGAACCCTTTTTTTTTTTTTTTTTTCCCTCTCTCTCTGTCTATCTGTCTCTCCTTTTTTTTTTCTCTCTCTCTCTCTCTCTCTCTCTCTTTCTCTCTCTTTTCAAGGTGGGAAGAAGTCAATGACTGTGTAGCCATTTGTATACAATGTGAATCATATTTTCAAAAACTCACACGGTTGTGGACTACAGCCTCTCTCCAACCTTGGAAGAAGTCCAGAACCTTGTGACTTTTTATAAACAAGGTGAAGACTATATTCTAAATAGAAGTATTATCGTGGATTACACCTCCCTCTCTCTTTCTCTCTCTCTCTCTCTCTCTTTGAGTTTCTTTTCTTAAATAAGTATAGTGTAAAAATAATAAATATATATATATGTAAATATTGAGATACCAACCTAATGACCTACACTACTTTGGGTGAATAAAGGATCCAGTCGTGCAAGGGTTTGCTCCGCTTTGGCTGAATGAGGGATTCGATGATGCAAGGGTTGTAAATAAAAGATCCCATGACATTTTTACCTGATCGCGCAAGGACCACACAACCTTACAGCCTGCACCACCTTATCTCAGAGAGAGTCGTTGTTAGTTGTGGCAAACAAATGCGGAATGGACTCTGAATACGATCCAGGATGAGTCGATGAAATGTCGTTGAAACATAATGTTACAACCCTTCATTTCTTATTTTCTTTTTCATTGCTTACAATTTATCAGATAATTTCAATGAATACGTATATCTATTATATATATAAATACATTTATTATGTTTTACCGATTTCTTTTTTTGTCACCTCCGATTCATATTGATCAACAACAGATCAATTGTTTTTTAAGAATGAATCTTCAATATTTGAACAATAGTTCAACGTTGATCATGCTGTTGAAATATGTGAAGTCCCTAGATTGATCGATGACCGAACGTTGATTTACTTGGATTCTTCAAGAAACGAGGGAACCCTTGTGGAATAACAATAGAAGAGTTGTTGATCTTTTGAAGAAATTCGAGATGTAATATGATAAATATTGCTTGAAAATCAGCCACATTTTTCCTTTTGTAGAGTTTGAATTAGGTAGAATAAGGAGAGGGGAATGTGAAGGAACAATGGCAGAGTTAGGATTCGCAACACGATTATAACACCATTTTGAAAAATTGTCAGGTTGGCCACAATTGAAACAGTTACGAGAGAATGCACTCTTGTTGGCCATTAGCAGCAACTACATCCGAGGTATCGAAGAAAATGAAGCCACTCAGTCGTAGTTTGAACCCTACGTCGGTTACTTTGAATGATAAAGTCTCTATTAGCTTAATCAACCGAATATGTAGAACATAACCACCTTCGTAAACAAAGAACTGACAACGACCAGGGGTTAGAGATGACAACGGAGAAGAAAAGAAAGTAGAGATGAAGAATAGAGGGATGAGGAAAGAGAAAAGAAAAGTTGAAAGAAGCGACACGAGTCAATAGTGAAAAAACTCTCCAACAACCTTGCTGTCATTGACGAAAAAACGTGAAGCATCAGACAACAAAAGGACCGAAGTCTGTAGGCGTGGCGACCCTACCGGTTTTGGCTGGTCGCCAACCAACATTCATGAGGAAAGTCGCTTGGAAAGTCGACTGAATCGAAACTATTTATTTCGTGTGTCAAACACAGACGTCAACATGGGTCCGACAACAGACTGTAACTGACAAATTCCTGACAATACAGCCTAGATCAGTCTAGAACCTAAAAAAATAACAGGCGACGAAAAAATATCGAAAATCATACCAGAATCATGTCTACGGTCAATCGCAAAAAACGTATGTCTAAATACTATCTTCAACATGTCCTGAGATCAAGGTCGAGTATCAAGAGTATCAATTTGCAACATTATCAAACTACGCTTCATCAGACCAAGTTGACCGAATAGAACCAGAACACTCCAGAAGAATCAGAACTTTGACGTGAAAACGTTAAAAAAAACACAGTATTATCTACGGGCTAAAGTCTCATGATACATAAGGCCCTACCCGCATGAAACCAGAAAAACCAGTCACATGGTCCCACATAACAACTCTACTATGCCACCGGGGTTTCATCAATCCACTCGAGTCCACAAGAACATGTATCTCAACTCTACTTTGCCACCGGGGTGTCGGGTTTCGCTGCATTATTATAGACTCTCGAAATATTTCGAGAGTTCGACTAGCATTGTTAAAGAGGCGAGACTCTCGAAATACCCGCCTTTGCTGCACTTACTTTAAAACCTATTACACTAGATGAACTCTCGAAACCCTGGGCGTCGTCCGACTCGACAGAAGAGTTGCACCACTGCGCTACGGGAAAAAGTCTGTTCGTCGGGATAGGAGGTCCACTCTCGAAAAACGAGCCTGTCGGTGGGCAACTTCCGATGACACTTGCATATTCGGTTTTTGCAGGCGGGTGACTCTCGACGTTTCGAGAATGGAATTGACAACAATTATGGAAGAAGGCAAGTTGGTGATTTCTAATTGGCTTAAAGGTTGAATCAGTAGCCTTACCCCGAGTTTACAAGATATCCTGAGGAAATTGCCTAGCGAAACAAAAACTTTTTATATGTAGGATTCCTCAGGCTTGTGTAATTGTTGCCTCCCTTTTACTGGGCTTAAGGATTATCCTTTTTTTTTAGAGCAGGGTTTTAGTTGAGGGACGCAGGACCCGTTTTTCGGCATGAGCCGTTCAAGTGGGCATGGTTCCCATCTCTGTTACTCCGGGTTGAATTGTGAGGTCCCCGGCCTTGATGATCCTGGCATTTATTTGCGTAGCAGACCTCTGGTTGGCCTGTGAGACCAGCCCCTTGGCCTGTTCTCACAAACCTGTGTTGTATTCGGGGTAGTCCAATCTAGGTCGGTACCATTGTCAGTACCAGCCAGTCCAGTCCAGTCAGTACGCTGGGGTATACCTCAGCTAGAGTCTGTACTTTGGATCATTTTACATTCGCACAATTTGTAGTACGTGCGTTGAAGTCTGCGTGGGAGCTGTGTTGTGCCATCTTGCTCCACCCTCATCCTCCATCTCCATCTCTATTCCAGGCGGAGCACCTCACCGGGTGGGCCCGCCACACTGGTATCAGAGTGGGAACGTTCCCCGCTCACAACCGCCACACCGCACAGTGGGAAATACGGCAAAACCCAACAGCGGGTTTTTGGTGTTGTTTTTCGGCCGTTTCCAGATAAAAACAGCAGGAAAACATGACGAAGTGCAGACGGGAAGAAATCACATGTGGCAAGAAAAGAGAGATGGGGATCACAATGCGTGCGCGCCAAGGTCAAAGCCGCCACACACGCACACGCACGCGCCACGTGCCCATGGTGCCCCGCTGCCCCTCCCCGCCCCGCTCCCGAATTAGTTATATCATGATCAGGGATGCATTCTGCTGCCAGGGTTTGAACTTGGGCAGCTGTTGGCCATACACGTGCGTAGCTGCTGCCATAACACAGTGGCCAAAGTATGTGTATGGTTCAGTAGTGCGGCACGTCCCCCCCCCCCCCCCCTCCCCCCCCGTGGCTGTTGCTGTCTGCACACGTGGCCATCTGCAGTGCCATATGGCAGCTTGTTGTGCTGTGAAGATCCCCCTGGCTAGAGGGTTGTGCGTCAGGGCAACCAGGGTGGTTGATCAAGATCTCAACCAACCCTTAATTACTTCAACATTATTTTTTGTTGCAGAAGCAGGCTGCCAGCATCTTGAAGGCCAAGATCCAGTGCATCTTGGGGTTCTTGTTGCTCTTGGCCAACCAAAAGTTTGGTATCATTACTCCCCACTAACCTACTCTCCCACCCCCCTCTCTCTACCACTCCTTTTTCCTCCTACCTCCCTCTTCACTCATCTTCCACCATTTTTTTCTCTCCCCGCCTCCCCACTCCCCCCCCTTCCCTCACCCAACTATAACCCCATCATTCCCCCCATCTCCCTCTTAAATATTTTTTCTTTCTCACCTATTTCTCTCTTTCTTCTTCATTTTTTTTCATCTCCCTCCCCCCCAACTTCGAATTTTTCTGTTTTTCTTCTCTTTGTCTTTCTTTTTTGTTTAAATTTTCTTTTTCCTCAAAAATTCGAACTCTCTTATTTGCTCTACTTCTTTTCTCATTTTTCTGATTTATTTTATTTTTATTTTTATTTATTCTGAAAATTTGATTTTTTCTGCGGCACCTTTAGATCTGTTTAGGACTTAGTTATTTCAGCTCTCTGCGCACATTTTCATCCCGTGGGGTTAACGAAGTGCTACCGAATTTTTTTTTTTTTCTGCCTACTCTCCCCCCTCTTACTTAGTCATACCCTTGCCGACACACTTCAACACCATAGGGATAATGAAATGCTACCGATTTTTTTTTTAAATCCACCACTTCGTCTCTCTTCACTCTCCATTGCCTCATTTATTTATTAATATTTATTTTTTTATTTTTTTGAAATTATTAATTTGCGGCATTTTGAAACTTAGTGTGCTTATCTTGGTCTCTCCTTCCTCTTGGCACATTTTTGACCATGCTGCCGAAAATTCCAAAAAAAAAAATATTATTTTTTTCTTCATATTTTGTTTATTTATTTGAAATTATTTCTTTAATTATTTTTATTCTTTATTTTCTTTCATTTTTTCTCTCGAAATTTTACTGTTACACACCCGTGTCGGCGTCCCAGGGCCATCAACCCCAGGGGGACCTGCAAAGTCTCCCCACCTCCCTCTCGTGCCCATCCAGGCGCAACTTGCGACCCTTGCCCCCTTACAGGTGCGGATGGCAACTCTTGCCGCTGGAATGCGGCAACTCCAAGACGCTGCATGTCCTTCCTCTCCTAACTCTTTCTCTTCTCTTGGCTCTCAGTCTGGGTCCCCAGTCCTCCAACGTGGTGGCCATGGTGGAGCTTCCTCCTCCGCTGCCCCTGACCCAATCATCCTGGTGACCGTCCACGCTCCTAGCGCGACGGCCACCACGGGTCAAACCTTCCCTCCCTCTACGAGCGCACCTGCCCAGATTCCGGTCACTATGGCCACGGTGTCAGTAGGAGATACGACATAGCCACGGAAGTTGACTCGTTGTGGTCAACCTCCACGCTGCATCAACTCTGCGCCAGGGATTGTCCTCAGTCATAGTCAACTAAGCGCTTACGTGTTGGTTACTAAAATTCCCAGGGCCGAAATCACGAAAAAGACGGCACGGCGGTACGGTCCTCCGGAGACCTTATCGTCCTCGTTAAACTGGATCGTCGCGATCGGAAGGGGCCAATTAGTGGGGTCCGGCCCAATCGGCACTTGAAACGGACCAAGGGTTAGTAAGATAATCAAGTTTGACCGGTTGGGACTGGACTGACGCGGCCGCACAACTCTGTCGGGAGAGGAATAACCCCAAAACGGTCACGTAAATGAATAACCTGGTCCTAATAATAATTAGGATGGGGTCACAAGCTATTTTAGGCACGGGACTAAATGTTCATTTCCCAAAGTCGGGCCTGCCCCAGTCTCATGCTAAAATTAGCACAGTCCCACACTATTTTTAGCGTGGGACTGAGTGTTCATCTACCGGGGACTGGGCGTGCCCCATTCCGGGGCTAAAATTAGCGCAGTCCCACGCTATTTTAGCATGGGACTGACTGTTCATCTACCGGGGACTGGGCCTGCCCTAGTCCCGTGCTAAAATTAACACAGTCCCACGCTATTTTTAGCATGGGACTGACTGTTCATCTATCGAGGACCGGTGACGGGGCCTGCCCCACTCCCGTGCTAAGATTAGCACAGGACTGACTGCTTGCCTATCGGGGACTGGGCCTGCATCAGTCCCGTGCTAAAATTAGCATAGTCCCACGCTATTTTTAGTGTGGGACTGACTATTCATTTATCGGGGACTAAGCCTGCACCTGTCCCGTGCTAAAATTAGCACAGTCCCACATTATTTTTAGCGCGGGACTGACTCTTCGTCCACCGGGGACTGGGCTTGCACAGTCCCACGTCAGTTTTAGCGTGGGACTGACTGCTCGGTTACCTGAAACTGACTGTTCGGTTACCTGAAACTGACTGTTCATATCCCAAGATCACGACTACTGCTAAATTTAGTTAAGACCTGGTCTATTTTTGGCCCCAGCCCCGACCATGCGACTGCTGCACTTAGACCCGATCACCCGGCCTCTCCACTATAAAGGAGAGGTTGTGCCACTCAAGCGGAGAGAGAAGCCCTCACCTGTGAGAATATGGAAACGCTGGCATAACGGCAAGGGAGGCAGACAACTTGGGAGTGCTGAACGAGCTAAGGAGCAGCGGCGTGCTGCCGGTGGAGAGGAGTGGGAACTACGGGCAAAAGGGAGTCAAACCAAGGCAAGCAAGGGCAGAGGTAAGGAAAGGGGAGGGGCAAAGTTGGCAAGAATAGGCGTCTTGGAAGTTCACCTTGCCACTTGTTTCCATGCAACTATTCTCCTTTCTGCGCCTCACCTTCCCTTCCTTTCTCCCTTCTCTTCTCCTTCAATCCCTCATTCACCTTAGCCTCCTTCTTCCTCCCCCTTTCTTTCTCTCCTCCTTTCCATTCAATTACCTTACTCAGGTCATGCTCATCTGATTCGCCAGTTGGCACGGGCGTTCGTGTGCCTTAATGAGCCATTGAGCCCATTCATGCATTTCTAGAGAATGAATAAGCTCCCCGAGCCTGCACTCTGTCGCCAGTGCGAGAGCCTTCAGAGTGTGGACTTGCTGACTTGAAACCGTGCTTCAGTGCAGTCACACTGTGTGACAGGTGGATTTTGAGAACTATGTCTGCGTAGTCACATTGTGTAACATGCTGATTTTGAGGACTTCATATGTGCAGTCACACTGTATGACAGGTCGATTTTCAAAACTATGTCTGCGCAGTGACACTGTGTAACATGCTGATGTTGAGGACTTCATCTGCGCAGCCACACTTTGTAACATGTTGATTTTGAGGACTTCGTCTGCGCAGCCACACTTCATAACATGCCGATTTTGGAGACTTCGCCCGAGCAGCCACTGTATACTCAGTCGATTTTGAGTGCTTTGCCTGAGCAGTCTCACTAAGTACTCTGTCCACTTTGAGGGCTCTACCAGTGCAGTCTTGTTAAGTACCCTGCTGATTTTTGACGGTTTCACCCGTGCAGTCACACTGAGTACTCTGCCGATTTTGAGATCTTCGCTTGCATGCCCTTGTTGTGTACTCGACTGATTTTGAGACATCGCTTGTATTGAGAGTTTGGCCGATTTTTGAGCCAATGTGCCTGCGCGACTTATGAATTTTGTTTGGTTAATTTTGAGCGAATGCGCCACCGTGCGTTCGATCTATGGAAACGGCTTGACCGAATTAGTGCGTCGGCGTGCATTGGATCTGGCCGGTTTTTTGTCAGTGTTTTTAGTGGACATACACAGTAAGATTTAATTTTGTTGGTCAGCTTCTACTTAGTTGATCACACATATTGCAGGCAGCAGTGTCTTCGCCCCAAGTGAAGGCCAAGTGTTACATTCAGTAAGATTTAATTTATTTAGCTTCTATCTGACTGATCGAATATCAGCGGTACAGTGGCACTGGCCCTAAGTGAAGGTCATTCACATTGTGTCGCTGCCCAGTGTTCTACTTGGATTGTTTATTTATGTGATGTGATCAGCCACTATTTGGTTGATCACCGATCAACGGTGCAACTACACTTGGCCCTAAGTGAAGGCCATCCACACTTTGTT
>BFEA01000336.1:932441-947445 GCA_003427395.1 Chara braunii
CTGCCTCCTGACTGCCTGAAGGGCCAGCCAGGCCGAGGAGGTTGCTCTTGCCAATCCACGGCCTGCCTCCTGACTGCCTGAAGGGCCAGCCAGGCAGAGGAGGCTGCTCTTGCCAATGCCGAAGTGTGTCAGGGGCTGGCGCTGCAGCATCTTCTGAGGCTGACGTGGATACTGGCTAAGAATAGCCTGTTCCCGAAACCCTGGTTTGGTGCCTGAGTTTCAGGGCCGGTCGTTCTGGTGAACGACCGAAAATAGCCCTTCATTTCAGGCTAAAAAGGCTCTTGCCATTTTTAGTTTGAAATGACACAGGGACTGTAGGCTCTTTTTTTCAGGCTGAATTCTAGGCTTTTTGGTTGAAGGGCGCAGGGCCTGGAAAATGTCCTGCATGTGCAGGCGCAGCATGTAACACCAATCTACCTGCAGGAGTGGGTAAGAGATCAGTGTTAGTTCGAGTTCTAAATATCAGTTACGTGCGGATCGCTATTGAGAAAATTCCGTACTTATTGGGTGGGCGGGTTTTCATTATTGACGAAGAGGTTTAAGTGTCATCAAAATGGGACTCACTAGCTAAGAGATGCCGCAACCTGATGCTAACCTGTGAATCATTGGGACCTAGAATGCTGCGTCACCTCTTACTACATGAGTAGAGGACCTGTCAAGCCACTGTGTTGGATGAATAGAAGCCCCCATTCTGAGATCCCGCACAATTTTGAATGAGTTGTCGTGCGCTAAGAGGAAGTATCTAGGGGACCTATCAGCACGGAGCGCTGAGCGTGGAACTGTACATGTACCTCCAACTCCGGCTGGCTCAGGGCACGTAACCGCAAGGAAACATCAATGAATAGCTGCCAGTTCAGGGACTCTGGTAATTCGACTGATATCCCGAATTCTACAACATTTCGGTCTTGACTTTGGCACCCCATCCAACAGACCCTTAAAATTATCGGCTGGCCTAGCACTTGCAGGGACTATAAGGGACGACGAGATTCTCGTGGTGAAGCATACACTAGTCAGAAGCGAGCGAGAGGGATGGGAAGAAGAAGCATGGAGAGGCATGAAATTTCACAAACTAACTGAAAGAGAATATGCGGTTAGAATGGCAGGGGAAAATAAATTCTTTGAATATATGTTTTAATTTTCATGACCAGGACGACAAACTGCATAGTTTCGGCTCTTCATTGGAAACAGTAGAACAGGCCAGGGCAAAGCTCGCGTGAGCTCCGTAGTGTCTGAACTACCTTCTCCAAAACTCCACCAGTAATTGAACCAACAGGCATTCTTCAATAGTTTGCTTGCAGTTTTCCTTGTAGTACGATACCATGTGATCAACGACTCGGTGACTCAATTTTCCAGTATTCATTCATCATTTGGTCTACTTTTTACTACCATTCAGGAAACACTCAGGCAAACTTTCAATCAAAGTTTAACCAGCATCTTTCAATTCCAACCACTCGAGAAATACCGTAAAAAAACGATCAGTATAAGGTTATTTCTTACTCTACGCCAGTGATCGGTTCAGGCGTCTGTCACAAGACATGAGTACAGTCCGAACCTTTTCAGTTGCAGGGTCAGTCTTGACCAACCTCAATCAGATAGCCCTCAAGGATGCTTTCAAGTATTGGTATGTCAGTGCAACTGGCTTCAACCAAGATGAACTATCTATTTTCGTGGTTCACTCTGAGTTCGCTGAGGGAACCATTCATGACCTGAGACTCTATGTAAAGAAGGGGAAAGAGACCCACGAGCACTTCGATTCACTCTGGGTCACAGCAACCAGGTACCTTGAAGAGAGAGAGAAGGCACTTGATGTGAGTGGTACTAAGCCGATCTGGGGCTTCAGACCAAAGCTCTACACAGACTTCCCCAAGCCTCCAGTTCCATTCCATCTCACGGATGACTCTAGTTGGGAAGACCTAGTCGATCTAGCCGAGAGGTACATCTCGCCTGCAGCGATTGACTATGAGGCAGTGACTGACCCATCTGAGTTCCTCCATCTTAGACGAGGGATCTTCTCTCAACCATATCTTCCTACTCTATGGAACGAGTTTTCTGCTATGGCTGACTTTCGTATCATGGGGACTTGGCTGGAAGTGCTCGGAGCTAGCAGGCTTCAAGTGGCTCTACAACCAGAGACCTCAACCTCAGAGAGTTCGGAGACGTGGTATGAAGCACAAGAGACATATAGTAAAATCAGACATTAAGGGTGTGACCCAGAGGGATGAGTGAGGACTCGAGATTAGTGTTGGCCATGTTCTCTTTCATGTGTACTTTCATAGAATATTATGAGTTCCCACTCTTTCCTCACCTAATTTCGTCTTTGCTCGAATCGGTCAGTCTTGCTACCTGCATTGTCATTGCTGATGATTGTGTTTTTTGATGATTCTGTTACAGTTCTCAAAATCAAAAAATTACAGAATTGACACATGCATGAAATTTCAAAACCTCATGATTATTATTTTTATTATTCTTTGTTGTTCCGAATCAAAATAAAAGATTCCTAAGACCGGGGACCGGCGAAGACCGCAATTGAAGGGTCTCGCTCGAAGCCGGACGCACACAACAGGAAGGGATTTGCTTTAAATTAATTTATTTAATTGAGTTTATTTATTGCAAACGTTATCTGAAACCCTGCGTGACAGCCTGTTAACTTTCTGGTCGTCTGAAGAGGCCCGATTGGGAAAAGTGCGATAAAAATGGCGCCGTTGCCGGGGATATGAAAAATTTTCGTATCCAGAACGAGCCTGGGTCAGCAAACATTTTTTAGCTTTGATTAGGCCTTGAGAACTGTTGACAATTTCTGACTTTTCCACAGTGATTTTGCAATTATTCTCTTGGAAAGCCTAGTTGCTAACGGTGTTTTATCTTTCCTTGTGTGAGGTACCACGCTGGATTGGAGAAAGAGATTGATATTACTGAACTGGAGAGAATTATGCTTGATCTCAAGTATGCCTTATGAGCCTATGATGTCCTTGAAAAACTAAGAAGGGAAAGAAAGGGTCAAGAGCTCAGAGACTTCATCAAGAATGCTAACTACTGATGCATTAAAAGAACTCTCGAAAGTAACTACTAAAGGGATATTCCCTTATCAATATGAGGATTGTTGGGTCTACCGTTCTGATAATTCGGTCATCAGCATAGTGCTGGCTCGCTCCTTGGAGGGAGATATCTATGATATCCATCCTTATGTCAAGAAGGGAGATTGTGACGATGGTGAGGCCTTTAACTGGTTATGGAAAATTGTTGTTCAGTTCATCTATGATGAAAAAGCAGACCTAATCAAGCGAAAGAAGAAAGTGGAATGGGGTCTAATGCCAGTAACATATGAGACTGTTCCGATTCCTTCTATCCCTGACAGCTGCTGTGATGAGACTAATTGGCTACCAATTATCAGTATGATACTGAAATGGGAGAGATGGACTGGTGGTCATGAGAACTAAAGAGACTTCAGCAGAGGAAATCAGAAAGAGAAGGTCGAAATTTGGCAGAGGTTGAGATCCAAGCCAAGAGAAAGTTGAGTGTCTCCTGAGATCACTAAATACCTTGAGTAAGAGAGAGGTGTTCCCATATGAGGCTGTCAGGTATGAGATGGTCGAGAGTGGATGAGAGCAGGAACGATTCTATGTACTGACATTTTACTTTATAGACCTGGATACGTATGATGTGAGAATTTATGTTCCAAAAGAAAGAAGTACTAACGCAGTGTATGAGAGATGTTCGGGATTTGCTGAAGAGGTTGTGCTGAAAAAGAAAGAGAGGGTTGAGAGGGAAAATAAATGTTTCATTGGATCTACTCGATTTACTGTCTTTGAGGGATTTTCAGCTTCTCCCTTACCTGTTATTAACTTGTTAAGAGATAATTGGTCTGCACTGGTTAAGCTTGCTCTGAAAGTGGAAAGAGACCAAAGAACCAAATGAACCAGCTCTACGTGTCTCTAAGAGAGAAGCTCTGGTTTAGACCCGTAAGAGGACATGGAAGGTTGAGTAAGGCTGAATCAAATAAATTATTAAATTCCCTTAATTCTATAACGAGGAGAGTCATGATTCCCTATGAGATCGTGAGATATGAGGCTCTAAAGAATTCAGGGCAAGAACAGGACAGTGTGTACGTTCTTACCTGTTATTTTATTGATCTTGATGAGTTTGATGTTGGGATTTATGTATCAAGACAAAGATTTGAAGAGTGTAGAAAAGGTTCATGCTGGCAGCGAGCATCGGACATTGTGCATGATGAGAAAATAAGGTTAGAACAAAAAGGGGAAAGTTTCTCTTGGAGTATCTATGTTAGACCTTTCATTGGGATACCATCTCCTCCTGTTGAAGGGCTTACCTTTTCAAGGGACAATTGGTCAGCCATGATAAATTTTTATATGAAAGGTGAAAAAGTCCAAGAAGAATATTCTTAGTAGCAAGAATAACTACTGTGAGGGGCAAATTTTATGAGGTAACGGGGTATGATAATCCTTTTATAATTCTGAGACATGAGATTTGTGGAAGAGGATATATAACATTTCACATTCCTATGGTCAAATTCTTAAACTCTGGTAGTCAGGACGTGAGGGTTTACGCCTCAGCCTGTCTAGAGGAGGAAGTTGACTATTTGGAGTGTCTGAAGGGGGCATATATCAGTTTCGAACAAACAAAAGAGTGGTTAGAAAAGTTGAAAAGGAAAGTGACATGGGGAGTGGGAGTAAGTCAGTTTGAGAAACTCCCTGGTTTTCAATTGCTGATGGGTTTGAGGACAGAAGAGATTGGATGCCTCTACTGGAGATTATTGCCAAGGTTGGTAGAGCAAGAGAGAAAGACCTTACTGTGATGGTAAAATTCCTGCTTTTGAGTACCTTTGAGAACAAATTTGAGATTCATGATTATGTCCACCCTAAGATTTATCTTTCAGATATTGTCTATGATGGTTAACGATGCCCAACTTGGTTGAGCAGCTAACATTTGGATTTGTGTTAGAAGGAAGAATAGTCAAGATAAAAGAATTCTTCGGATTTATGACAGGAACCTCTCTATCCTGGATGAGTTTGAGTTCTTGCAACCTTTCCTTGATCGAATGAGATATTCTGCCATGAGAGTTGTCTCTAACCTGACTGAGATCAGCTATTTATTAAAGGTGGTGAAAGTGGGGACTGTTGAGAGAATATCATACCACTCTTGTAGAAAACGAGTCTCTCTTGCCAGAAGAATCAGCAACGGGTTGTAAGCAATGCAATTTGATTATGAGATCATAGGCTTGACACGGTACTTTATGATCCGGGGTACTGTAAAAGGGTATAACAGAAGATCAAGTACGGATGATGAAAGAGGGCTGATTGAGGATTATATTGGAAGACTGAGAAGGATCGCATTGCCATTGATCACTACCCAGTCTATTATTGCCTACACGCTCTATATACAAAATTCTCAAAGAGTAGAGCAAACGAGGGAAGAGAGAAACGAACTTGTATCTCTTGCATAAAGAGTAAGAGACTGAAAAATAAGAAAGGGGAGGATAGAAGTGACAGAGAGAGAGAAAAGAAAGTATCAGTGAGAGTCTATGGTCAAGATGGCAGGACGAGGGAGACCAAGTTCTTCTGTAGGGACTAATGAGGAGGCTCTGGTAGGTGTTATACGGGAACTGGTAGAGAGAGTTGACACTGTAAAAGGAGGATCAGATATTGCAAGAGCAAAGAGGCTAGATGAGAGGATTTCATGCTTCAGAGGGCCTCAAGTAAATAATTTTTTTGAAGAGTATGAATTATTTGGGCTCAGTTATGAGCAACGACCAAAGCACCTTTTATCTTATTGTGACACTGACTCGAGGTTGGCTGTTCAAGAGTTGATGGAAGGGGCCACTACATGGGACGAGGTGAAAGAAAGAATGAAAAAAAAAATTAAAAAAGACTCTGTTCCAACTATTACCAAGGATCTCCTCACCATCAGAAGAGCTAAGTATGACACTTTCGATATTTTCCTCCAGACTTTTATCAGGACGGCCAGAAGAATTTCATACTTGAATGAGGCTCAGGGATGTTATGTTTTCCTGACTAATTTTACTGACAATGAAAGGCAGACAGTTTTTAACCAAGCTCAACACTACCCTCTCAAATGGGATGAAATGGCTGTAATTGTCAGAACACTACCTACGGTTTCTCACAAAAAATGGTCACTGGATAAGATCAAAGCATAAGTCAAAGACTGGGAGACTGAGAATGGTATGAACAAAAGGAACAATCTGAGTGCTGAAAATATTATCCAAAGGGTTATGACCAACTATTTGCCTGCTAGTCATGGATGGGATTCCTCCAAATCCAGAAAGAATGGAGGAAACGGTGGAAAAGGGAACAGAGAGAGGAGGAAGTACGACGAGCGACCAAGGAAGAATTTTGTTTGCTATTATTGCGGTGAAGGAGGTCACACTACCACTTACTGTAAGCCACTGGAAGAGGACGTGAAGAGTGGGGTGGCAAAGAAGGATGCAATGGGTCATGTCTGTGATAGTTTAAGGAACAAATTGGATCCCAGGCATCCTCGAGGTATGAGACTTCGTGCCCTCCTTAAGCATGATGAAAATATAAAGAAAAAGAAGAAGAGAAAGGCTAATGTGAATGCTCACACTTTCATAGGCGAAAGGGATACCAAACCCTGTTTTTTTTCTCTCATCTGAGTGAGGCGTCTCCTCAACTTCTCAGATAAAAAGAAAGGGGATACCAAACCCTTTTTTTTTTCTCTTGTCTGAGAACTTCAAGTAAATCTTTATGTACCTGCAAAACAAACGACTCCCACAGACAACAGACTGTGTCCCCTGCAAGCAAGCTCCCCAACGATTAACAGCCAAACAACAAGCAAACAAAATAAAACCCCAAATAAAATAATAAAATAATAAAATAATAAAATAATAAAATGATAAAATAATAAAATAATAAATTAATTGACACAACAAGACAACTTCTTGACACCCGAGAATTATTGATTGCCTTGGTTTTGACCTACCACTGGCCAGAAATTACAGACCTTCCGTCAATCTGACATACCCTATTCGGCCCGCCTCAGGCCAGAACCAGTCAGACCATTTGTCTTGATGGCCCCTTTGACTTGCCTCGAGGTTAGGACCAGCATATCCACTACTCGAGTATGGCAACCCTTTGGCACTCTCGCCAAGACACCCAGAATATAGCGGGTCTGGTCACCCTATGACAGTAGACCTCTCGTCAGTCAGACTGTCCCATACCTGCATTTTACCACTGCGGTCGGGGACCGACTCACCCACCAGTTTTTTGGCCTAGGGCGCTGGCTGCCCCGCCCATATTTTCGAACGTGGGATCCGGTCTAACCACGGTTCCAGGCTCTCGCGAACCTCACTAGATTGCATCCTCTGACTTCGGTAGGGTTCCAGCGGACCTTAGCCTCAGTCAACTATGGAATTCAACACTCGCGTCGGGGACCTGCTGACTCCACCAGATAGCAACCTACTGCGGTAAGGCTCTGGCCAACCCCGACAATCAATGCATCTTTAGGTTAGAGAAGAGAAAACCCCAAACACAGACAATCTGATAAGAATCTAAAATCCCACAATCAGGCAATCCATGCCCCAAACAACATGACAAACATTTCTTAAAAGACATCCCTTCAATCTCAAGAGGCACTGAACAGCAATAAGCAGCAACCGACAATGTATTCCCTTAAGACCTCCCTTCAGCCTTAGGGAATACAAAGTGTTGATCCCAGAGAGGTTCCTTCCCTCATCTGAGAGTACTTCTAAGAGACCTCCCGTCAGCCTCAAGAAAGCATAGAGATACTGGCTCCAGAGAGGTCCCTTCCCTCTCCTGAAACTGAAGATAGGCAACTTAGCCAGAAGACACGAAGTCCCCCATTTGACAACTCTCTGGCCAAACAGGGCTCAACTTCTTTATGCCCACCTTCTTGGTAGCTTTCTTAGACATGCAAATCAACCAGCAAGTACTCCCTCCACTGATAACTCTCTGATCAGATAGAGCTGAACTCTCTTGAGCCTGTTAGCCTCTCTTAATCATAAGAGATCCGTACTAATTTCTTTTTGAAGTGCCACAACCGTGAATCATCTGAACCAGTTACTACTTTAATATTCTGGAGTATGATCTCTCATCACCCTTTTCACTGTAAAGTTGTTCCCTGCTCAGGGGTATGATACTCATGGATCGACTGTGACTCTGCATCAATAACTTTGATCTCACTGCCTCTGGAGGAAAATTAATTCAGATTCACAAACGAACGTGAATCATATGGAAGATTTTCTCAAGTCCCTCGTGTCAAAATATGACATGCTGAAAATTAACTCGCTGAACTGGTCATGCAGGAATAATCAATGTTCATCAAACTTTAACCATTTTAAGTGTTTTGCTATCTCAATGTGCTTACTCTCAATTTTCTGAAACTGTCTTCTTACTGGATGACTGTCCTTTCTTTCATTTCTTGTCGGGCATTGTGGGAACTAGGTCAGGGTCTCTGAAGATAAACTTACGACGTCTTCATCCTGATACCATGTCGTGGACTCTTGAGCCATCCAACTCTCAAATCTCATAGACTTTCCCCTCTGCTTCTCCTGTAATCCTGTAAGGACCGAACCATCTAGGCTCCAACTGTTTAGTCCACTGAGTCTTAGGAAAACTGTCAAATAGAAGAACAACGTCACCAACCTTCAGTTTCTCTTTCCTTATATACCTTTTTTTATGCCATCTCTCTTGATCTGACAATCTGTTGGTTGTCATACTCTCAGCAGCATCTATTACTGCCTTGTCAACCTCTAATATCTGTTTCATTCTGATCTGAAGAAGCTTTGAGATTGAATATTCTGTGTCACTCTCTTGACTCGCCCATGTTTTGATTATATTTTCAATAGGCCGAGTAGCATATCGACCATACCACAAATTGAATGGAGCATAACCAGTGGTTCTCATGACAGTAATATTGTCAGCGTAAACCGCAACTCTCAATACCTTTGGCCAATTATTGAGGTTCCCTTCACACCATTTTGCGAATGAATCTTTTAGAGTTTTGTGGCATCTCTCGACTGGCGCGTTTGCTTGAGGATGGTAAGTAATTACATATCGGATTCTGACGCTTAATCTGAGAGTGGTTTTTCTTAGTATCTCATTTCTGAATTCGGACCCCCTGTCTGAGACGAACTATCTGATGAAGGGATATGTGAGATAAAATTCCTCTATCTGGTCCGCCATCTGCTCGGTTGTCTGCCTCCTCAGAGCTTTTGCCTCAACATAGCCAGAAAACTTATCTCTCATGTTCAATATGTACCTCATCCCTCCCTTGCCTAGTGGCATGGTGATGAGATCCAGGTGAACTTTTCTACCTCGTTCAACCAAGATAGTAGGAAATGAGGGCTCTATCATCCTCGTGGTAGATCTCTTCTGACATAACATACATGACTTACAGAACTTGTAAATCATGACTCTCATGTCACGCCAGAAGTAAAGCTTAACTGTCTTAGAGTAGGTTATTTCTGCAGCTCTATGGCCACCGACAACCCTCTCATGTAGAGCAACAATTATTTCCAGTTGCCTTTCTTGCCCAGACCACTCCTAATGGTATTCTTCAAAAATGAATGATATCTCTTTCTCTTTCTTCTCACTTTCTTCTTTATTCTTTGAGCCTGAACGTTCATTCATCTCATGCGCTACTACAGCTGCTGCATTGATTTTTGCATACCAGTCATTCTGTTATTTTTCCTCTTCTTTTTCGAAAATTGATTCATAGACATAGGCATCAGGGATTTATCCCCAGCTGTCTCTTTCTTCAGGCCATAAACTCCACTTATAGGAGCTTGGTACTTCATCATTTTTCTCATCCAAAAAATTATCAACATAAGAAGATTCTTCAATAGTTACTTCAATATCTTATTGTTCTTCCTCTTTCCTCCATTCAATTCGACTTAGGTCATCTGTCCTATTCTTCTCAATCGAAATCTTTTCCAAGACAAAATCAAAGGTTCAAATGAAGGTTATCCATCTGCTCACTGTTGGATCCACTTGTTGGTGCTTTTTAATTGCACCAATCACAACAGATACATGTGTTCTCAGAATGAATCTCCTTTCACGAACATACTGTCTGAAGCACCTGAGACAGTTGATAATGGCCAGCAACTCTTTCCTGAACTGGATGTACCCTCTTTCTGTGGAGTTAAGTCCTACTCTCAAAACTTAGAGGTTTTTCTGTACCATTCTCATCCTTCTGTATGAACACCACCAAGAGCAACTGACCCCCCATCTGCCTCAATGATGAAAGGTCTACCCTCTTCAGCATCATAGTAGGGCACTCCCAACACTATACCACCATCTTTTAATTTTTCCTGCAAAGTTTCTGCAGCAGTCTGTCTTTCCTCAGTCCAAGATAAGTCAACCCCTTGTCTCACCATTTCCCTCAAAGGTTCTGCAAGAGTAGCAAAATGAGGTATGAAAATCCTCCAGAACCCACAGACACCCAAGAAGCTCCTATCATCTGTCACCCACTTCAGGGGCAGAGGCCAGTTAAAAATTTTGTCTATCTTCTTGGGGTCAGGGCTCCTACCCTTGGAGAAACATCTGGAGCCTAAAATGGTGACCTTTGCTTGGAAGAGAAGTGACTTTGGTCCACTAGCAGTCAGATCATACTTCTGAGATCTCTCTAGGACCAGCTTTACGCCTTCAACACGCTCCCAGACAAACTTCTTGACGCCATCCCCAACCAAAGTCTCATCTCTTACCATAGGTCCCTTCACAGGATTATCATCAATATAAGGACTAGTTAACTCAAGTGAGATATCTTGCATGACTTTGATCATATCCCTTTGAACCACCACCACACCATTAGTCCAGCCTTGAGGCACCACACATATCTGGATGAGGCCCCTTGGCGTGTGTATGACTGTCATTGGTCGATTAGTAGGATTCATGAAAAACTGATCATAGCCAGAATATAAATCAATTAAAGAATAAATGCATCAGTCAACAAAGAATTCAGAAAGAAGATCAACATTAGGGAGGCTACCTGCATCACGTATCGTTCCTGTGTTGAACTTCTGAAGATTATGTTTCCATCTTCGTCCACCCCCTCGTTTCCAAAAGCAGTCCATCATCAGGTTCAGCAACATTATATGCAATCTTCTTGTCAAGGTACTTCACCACTTCTGCTTCTTCTTTCAGGGCATACTTGGTTGGTCTGTCATTCCATGAGATGTTATCAATTGTCCAGATTTTTGTCATTTTTATCATATCTACATCCAACTGTCATATTTCTTTATGATTAAAAGAGAATGCACCAGGGAACTCTTGACATACTTTGAAGATGTATTATTTTTCTTTGGGAAGAATAAATTGATCAGAGTCTATCTTCATCGTATCAAACCTTCCCCTGGTGAATGTATTACCAAATTTCGCAGACTCCCTTAATGCTTTGATAGTTCTCCTTTCTTTTTCCAAGGCCTCGTCATAATTTTTCTCTATTATGACGGCCACGGGGTTCTTCTTCAGCCCCTTGAGCTTGTATTTTTTTTTTGACCCAGTGACTATTTTCCTAAAAAAGGATGAGTTGATGCAGACTTTAATTCTATTTTCCCACCCTTGACAGTCTCGACAACCTTTTTAAATGTCTCAATCTCTACATCTTCGTCTTTGAGTTTGCCAAGGGCTTTCATCATCTTTGAAATCTGATTGATATCAACTGAAACTTCATCATTAAACTCTTGTTTGTCTTTTTCGTTTATTTTTTTTATCCTCTCAGCATACTCTTCCCTTCTATTTCAGTTGGCTGATATCTTGTGCTTGTGATGATAAGCCTGACAGACCATGAAGATCTGTTCTTGTGCAGTTTCCGGGTCTTGCAGACTGATCTAGGACGACCCTTCATGACTAAAGAACTAGACAGCCTCTATCCCGTGTAATAACGGAGTGCCCAGAATACAGTCATGGTCCAAGTCTGGTATCACAAATCCCAATAGATCGGTTGTCATCATCCCAACTCTGATAGGTAAATTGTCTATAAATCCTGCCACAAAGAGCTCTCCAACAATATTGTTTAGTGTTTGTCTCGCAGGCCTATCAATAGACAGGTTACAGACTTCCATTCCCTTCTGAGAGATGAGTATCATCTCCGCCACAGAATTCACTAAGGCTCGGATTTTCACCTGCTTATTATAGATCGTTAAATAGCCACAACCCATGGTTGCGAATCTCATCTTACATCCGGGCAAGGTCTTGTTAACCTCGCTAGGAAAGACTGCTCCCAAGTGTTTAACTTCCATTATTTTCTTCTCAATTAATTTCTTCAATTCCTCCCTCAACTTAGGTGCTAGGGTCATTGCCTCCTTGAAAGACAAAGTCACCTCTGTTTCTTCCAACATTTTAGTAATTACATCCGTAATTACAGTTGCATCCTCCAATTCACTCTTGAGAATATTTTTTCTCTTCTTCCCTTGATCATTTCTCTTGGGTAAAAGTTCTGGTTCTTGATCATCAAGGATTTCAATCAGAGCCTCATAGACCTTCCTTCTTTTCTTCTCTTCTATCATTTGAGGCGTTAAATGTGCATGAACATTCCTTACATCCCCAATTACTGTGTCCGGTTCCATAACGAGTTCTGATGGTAATTCACCTTCAAATCACATCATGTTGGCCGAACAAGCAGGTTTGCTAAGAGAGAGTGCTGCTAACTCAGAAGAAACCTGGGAAGTAGAATTTTCTCCTAACGAAAGCTCGCTTGGAATGATCTCATTAGATATATTTTCCACTAAACAAAAAGACCTTAGGGGAAGCTTAATCATGGTGAGAGAATCATCAGGCTCTTTTATGAGTCCTAGTTTCTATCTACCCTAAATCGTTTGTCAACCCTTCTCCTTTTGTTTCAAGGAGTCTCTTTGCCTATATCCTAAGTTGTCTCAGGGAAATTCACATTTTCCCTACTCTCAGTCCTTGCATTTCTGTGTTGTGGATAAGCGCACCCTCTGGTGCTTATGCGGTAGTTTGGCCAAGATCAACTCAAGCTAGTGGTGGTTTCTCGCTTAAGGTTTTGTCAACGAACTGAATTTATGCGGAGATTCTTCTTTTCTAATATTTTTCCCCGTGGTATGCACTTTCTTTTAGGTTCCTTTTTAAAGACCTTTTGGAATTGCTCATGCTGGACCACTCTCTTTTTCCTTTCTCTTCTTCTTGTCCTGACATACACAAGTAGTGGGTTGACTCCCCAGAAAATCTTCCACTACTTTATCAATTCCAAGAAAATCGGTTAGTCAAAGGAGTAGTCGAGTCGCCCCACGGGAGCACTCAGTCATCCCTCATAGCCCACAGAATCAAGCAGTTCATGCAATCTAGTGCAAATGATCGGATAACTCACCCAAGAGTATCCTTTTATTAGTTAAGCAGGTAGTGAGGACGCCTATGTTGAACCGCCTCAACATTTGACCCAATATTCAGAAAATATTTCATCTGCGTGTGTCAATTCAGAATTAAAATTAGTAATAGGTGGTCTTCACGGAAACCTCCTATTGATCATAACTCAGTCTTATCTTCAAAAGTGTAATAGGATGACCCTAGGGGAGCCACCCTACTACTTTCTCAGTAGTTTGGCCGAAATTAACTCAAGCTAGTGGTGGTTTCTCGCTTAGGGTTTTGTCAATGAACTGAATTTACGCGAAAATTCTTCTTTTCTAATATTTTTCCCCGTGGTATTCACTTTGTTTTAGATTCCTTTTAAAAGACCTTTTGGAATTGCTCATGCTGTAGCACTCTCTTTTTCCTTTCTCTTCTTCTTGTCCTGACATACACAAGTAGTGGGTTGACTCATCCGAAAATCTTCCACTACTTAATCAATTCCAAGAAAATCGGTTAGTCAAAGGAGTAGTCGAGTAGCCCCACGGGAGCACTCAGTCACCCCTCAAAGTCCACAGAATCAAGCAGTTCATGCAATCTAGTGCAAATGATCGGATAACTCACCCAAGAATATCCTTTTATTAGTTAAGCAGGTAGTGAGGAGACCTATTTTGAACCGCCTCAACATTTGAACTAATATTCAAAAAATATTTCATCTCCATGTGTCAATTCAGAATTAAAATTAGTAATAGGTGGTCTTCACGGAAACCTCCTATTGATCATAGCTCAGTCTTATCTTCAAAAGTGTAATAGGATGATCCTAGGGGAGCCACCCTACTACTTTCTCAGAGTCAGACGAGCTAGGATTATGTTAGCAGACTCAGGCAACACCAGAACCTCCTCTAGCTGGAGTATCTTTTCCTGGCATGTTAAGGTGAATTCAGAGAAATAATGGGATGACCCCACGGGAGCCTTCCATACCCTGGCTTACGTTAAATAGATAGTTCATTAACTTTTACTCATTCCACCCATCAGTCATACCCAAACACGTAGTAGGGTTACTCACCCCGGGGTATCCCTTTACTGTCCAGACACAATCGGCTCATTCTTTCCCTCCGTTAGTTGACCCCCAAATTAAACAAGTATTAGGATAACCCTCCCGGGCACCATCCTACTACCAGTTTGATGTGTAGGAGATTAAAAACAACTCTTGATTGAGTTGCCCTTGCAGTTCACCTACCTGGCCTATGCATCCTAACTGAACAAAAAGGTATGTTGACTCCCACGGGAAGTCGGACAGATCGACTCAGACTTACGAGCTCGTGTACTCACCCGGGAGTACTCAATTCCCTTCCCAGTCTGGTTGGATCGGTGATAGAACAGCCCTACGGGAGTACCGGATCACTTTGCTTTTGTTAGTTGTTTGAAAACATCTACCCCACGGGAGTACCGGATCACTTTGCTTTTGTCAGTTGTTCGAAGACATTTACCCCACGGGAGTACCGGATCACTTTGCTTTTATCAGTTGTTTGAAGACATGTAGCTCACGAGAGTACCGCATCACTTTGCTTTTGTCAGTTGTTTGAAGACATATACCCCACGGGAGTACCGGATCACTTTGTTTTTGTCAGTTGTTTGAAGACATGTACCCTGCGGGAGTATTGGATCACTTTGCTTTTGTCAGTTGT
>BFEA01000336.1:947685-976903 GCA_003427395.1 Chara braunii
TACCCTACGGGAGTACTGGATCACTTCGCTTTTGTCAGTTGTTTGAAGACATGTACCCCACGGGAGTACCGGATCACTTTGCTTTTGTCAGTTGTTTGAAGACATGTACCCCACGGGAGTACTCGATCACTTTGCCCCCTAGATGTAGCCCGTAAGTCAATAGAGAAGATGCATGACATCTTCTCGCTACCAATGCCGAAATCAAACAGGAATTCCATCAAATTGTTACTTCAGTCAGATGAATGGCAGGGTAACTCCGTACGACGGGTACCCCGCCATCCGTCTCTGTTAGCTCATGCACGCAGTGTGACGACCCCTCGGGAGTCTCTATCACACTGCCTTTTGTTTCAGAACCAAGCAGACTAGGTTCCTTTCTAGTTTTCCTATGTTCCTTCCTTTCATCAGGCAAGGTTCTTATGTCAATCATATAGTTATTTTGCTCTCGATACTTTAGTCCTGAAGAAAGTCATAAACAGAATATCATACAATCACACAGGCAGTCCGATAGGAGGGTGTAGCCTGTGAGAGCATACGGGAAAGGGATAGGTGACGCGTACCTTATGGTTCCCTGCCTCCAGAGTTCCTCCTGAACTCCGGCAGAGCTCCCGCAATCGCCCTGTTTTCTATCTGTTTGGTCTTTCTTCTGTATAGAATAGACTTTCAATTCAGAGAGTTCATATCATTCCAGAAAGTTGTGAAAAATAAGGAAGTGAGGGGGATAGATTACGGGAGCATGGGGAAGGATGGAGGAGGTAGGCACCGTCACACGGTGACGACGTCTCTCTCCTTTCCAGTACCCCACATCTCCTTGAATCTGATCTTCCCCACTTCCTTTGACGTCAATCAACAAGGAACTGCAAGATAAAGCCTAAGGATGAAAGTGACAATAACAATCATAATAATAATGTCGGATAAACATGGAAAAAAAGCAAGATGGACGGCTCACAACAAGGGAGAAGGGAGAAGGATGGAGGAGGTAGGGGGTAGGTACCGTCACATGGGGACGATGTCCTTCTCCTCTCCAGTGCCCCACATCTCCTCCTTTCTGACCCCTGCTTATTTCATGGTGTTTCACTAGTGAAACAACAACCAATAATAATAATAATAATAATGATAATAATCATAATAATAATAATAATAATAATAATATTGTTGATAACACTTTGTTAAATATCTTGAATAACTTTTCAATGAGCAAGCAATCAATGGAAAGGGAAAAAACGTTTTATCAATGTATCACTTGTCAGAAGTCTCCCCTCCATTTCCACTTCCTTCCACCCTTTTGCTTTCCCCTCACAGTCATGGGTAGTCTCTCTCTCGCTGCTCAGCACGCCTGCTCTTTAGAACCTTGTGTGTGTATGCTTGTTACCTAGCTTTGCTTGCAAGGCCGTGCTGGCGCCCGCTTGCTGCCCTGCATACACAGCCATTGCCTGCCAGTGCCCCGCTGTTCGGCGGCGGCACACGCCACCCCGCTCCTGCGTGCGAGTAGGGTGTCAAGTCTGCTTTCTCTGTGATTTACAATCATTCTGTGATATGTCAGCCTCATGCAGCACTTGCCCAAGCTTCAGCAACCCATGTCCTGAGGTCAGCTGCCTGCTGCCGCTGTTGTCTCTGAAAGGCTCAGAGTAATGCCCAGGCTGCATTTCAACCAGCTAGCCTGCAATATCTGTCCAAGACCCATCTCGACAAGTGCTGAGGAAAAGGCCCTTTGTGGTCATTCGGGCCTGCATTCATGTAGGGCGGGTGTGAGGCGTATTGGGACCACCAGTTACTGAAATTATAATAATAATAAGAATAAAAATAAAAATAAGAATATAATAATAATATAATAATAATAATATAATAATATAATAATAATAATATAATAATATAATAATAATAATAACAATAGCTATAATAATTAATAATTGCACTCAATTAACGTACACAAGCTTTCTTTCCTGGTCCGATACGCTTAACAGAGGGAGTGTGTTGCACTCAGGGAGCTAGTCGCACGGCTGCTGCGACAGCAGTCAACCACTATCTGGTAAGACTCTCTTTCTCTCTCTCTCATCCCACACACATTCATGCAGTGGGCCTTACAGCTGTGTCAAATTACGGTTATCTGGGTTCCTGCCTATGTATCTAATTGTGTGTCTGACTGTGTATACGTCTCTGTGTCGGTCAGTTTATCTGCTCGTCTGTCTCTGTCGGTTTGCCTGGTATGTTTGTACGTCTGTCTGTTCGTCGTTGTCTGTATCCGTCTGTGTCTTGTCTGTCCGTGTCTCACTGTCTCTTCCCTCTCTCTCTTCTCTCTTCTTCTCTTATACACACGCACCCAGGCACAGATCGAGAGATCACACGAAGTCCATACCGGACTCAAGGATGCAAAGCCTTGATGTGCGCAACTTAGAAGCTCCATCAAGATGTCATATTAACAGTGTCGGAGATTCGATCATCATGCGATCAATAACGTAAGATGCAGTCTCCCACGTCCCTTCCTGAGACAAATGACTCTCTTCTCTCCTACCTCAATCCCTCTCTCGCTGTGTTCGTGCGTGTCTGTCTGTTTTCCGTCTTGTCTGACTGTCTGACTGACTGTCTGTTTGCGACGGTTTGTCTGTTTAGATGTATGTCTGGGTGTTTGTTTTTGTCTGTGTATTTGTCTGTTCTTGTTGGTCTGTCTGTCTGTTTATTTTAGCCTATGTATGTCTGTTTCTATCTTGGTTATTCGGTCTGTTTAGCTGTCCTGTCTGTCGCTCCTTGTCTACCCAGCTTGTCTGATTTTGCACAATGGTTCTTTTATCAAACTGTGTCTGTCGAATTGTCTGTCAAATCGTCTGGCCAACTGTATCTGTCTGAGCGTCTGCCTGACAGTCTCTCATCTCGTCTAACTGTCTGTGTATTGTCTGTTTGTCTGTTTAGTTGCCTGTCTCTAGCTGTCGGGTCTCGGACCGTAGGTCCGTTCCTTAGGAGTTAAGTTTGTAGCTGTGTAGGACTTCTGAGAGGTCGAGGTCGTAGCTGTTACAGTCCTGAAATGTCAAGGTCGTAGCTGCTACAGTCCTGAAAAGTCAATGTCACAGCAGCTACAGACCTGAAAGGTCAACTATATCAAGTTAGCAGTCCCCAGTTTCAGTCATATTTTTCACAGTCAACGGTACCCAGTCCCCGTCACACTATGTCAAGTCAGCAATTATCATGCGGGATCGTGTGCACCCCGGTTTCCTCTCCTTCCTTTTCTTCTTCTCCTTCCTTTACCCCGCGTACGCTTCTGTCTATCTGATTTTTGTCTATCTGTCTGGTTTATCTGTTTGCCTGTCGTGTCTGTTCTAACTGGTTGTTTCTGTTCGTCTGCGTTTGGCAGCTTGCGTCAGTCTGCGTGCATGGTTGTGCTTTTCGGTTGTGTATCTGTCTATACTTCCTCCCCTTCTCCTCTCTCTCCCTTTACATGTTTCCCCCTTTCTGTCTAGATGATATGGTTCAATGAAATTTTCTCACAGCATTCTCAGTGGTAACCCGCCGAGATCACCACAATTCTGACTCTTCATTCAATCGGTAGGAGCCACGGTTGGTGTGTACAAAAGGCAGGGATGTAATCAGTATGACTGATTACTCCTCTGCAAGGAGTATGAGTGGAAAAGATATACAGAAAGCCAAACTGCGAAATCACACAGATGCCCAAGCGGTCATCTACTTGATTTTATTAGCAGAGAACAAAAATGCACCGTAATTTCCATTCAATAAGGGCAATACAACGAAGTAATGAGCCAATATTCAAGCCCGTAGGTCATGCCAACACAGTATCCGAAAGCGCTCCTCACTCTCTGGTGCCCAGCTCGCCCATCCTACCTACAATTGTGTTCTTGCAAGAGGCTCACTTCGACTCTAGAAGACCAATGTACATGACGTCAACACCACAGACGACCTCTCTTCGTGCACCAGGTACGTATCTCGTCACCCTCATCAGACCTTAATTCTCCCACACTCGCCTCCTTCCTCGAAGACCACCAGATCGTCTTTTCTCTCTCTCTCTTTTATACGCACACACACATACCCAGGTATAGGAGTGGTAGCAATTGTTTATGTGTCTGAGCAGTAGATCCATTTATTTCTGCTCGTCATACCTATGGAAACAACAAGAAGTAGCCGCGAGACAAGGGACCGGCCTGTTCTGTCTTCGGCCCTTCGCAATGCAATCCAATTCCTCGTGATGCTCAGCATACAAAGTCCCGTCCATGGGGAACATGTCGGCACGAGCGCATATCCCAACAAGTCGGGTGGATGATAATCCCATTCCTACGCAAAACTGGAAACCCACCGAGAGCATGTGCCGAGAGTTTTTAGTAACTCAAGTGCAATGTCCCAAATCCCCCACGCCCAGAACGTCCTCGACTGCATTGATAACCAAGCATCTTGTCCTCCCTTCTCCTTCTCCTTCTTTTTATCCGTGGTTAGTTGAATTCTCAACTTAAAATGAAATCGATAAAAAAAAAAATATAATAATACTAACTATAGTAGTAATAATAATAATAATAATAATAATAATAATAATAACTATAGTAATAATAATAATAATAATAATCATAATCATAATAATATAACAATAATAATAATAATAATAATAATAATAATCACAATCATAATAAATTATATTAATAATAATAAAAATAATAATAATAATATCAACTTTTTAAGATTAAATGAGCTTCCCACAACACTCCTAGCGGCTATCCGTCCAAATCACCACAATCCAGACACTTCTCCGGACCATTCAATTCGATAGGCGCGACGGCGGACTGTTGAACGGGCAGGGACGTAGTCAGCGCGAGCGGATGACTCGCACTTACTAGACATTCCTCGTTCAGGATCGGTAATCACAACAATATATCCCCGTCCCGACTACTCCGTTTGTCCGTCCTGTTATTTCTCATCTCTCCCTCTCTCCCCTGCGAACACAGCATGATGGTCAATGTGAGGCATGTTGAGATCACAATCATAGGGAGCCCGACAGTCTCATACTTGTAATCCAACAAGCCGGGCTGGTAATGAATCCGGTCTCGTGACGTCATTTGGTTGAGGCATCACACATCCCGTCCATCTCCGTTTTCTCATACGGCAAGCAGAAGAGGCGGGGTTAAGCAATTTGTTTTAACTCAGGGTTACCTGACCGAACGTTCAGGGGCCCCCGGGCTGGCCCCCGAACGTTTGAGCGTTCGGGGTCCCGTTTGGGGGCCGAACACCTCCAGGTTTGGCTCCCGCCAAAACACTCACTATTTTGTTTTTTTTCACTTTTCACTTTTTGTTTTCACTTTATTTCGGGGCCTAAAACATTTTATTATTTAAAAAAAAATTAATAATGAGTTATTCATTATGTAAACTACATATCTTTAAATTTTCAGGGCATTTGTCGTGCCAAAAAATAATTAAAAATCGGCAAAGATGACGGTGTCGAAAAGGTGCTGGCCCACTCACTCATTTTAATTCTCTTTTTATTTTTTCTTATTTTTATCATAGTGTTTATTTTCTGTACGTGATTTTTAATTCCAATTTGGTAAAGAATTTGGATGTAGCCCAGGCAAATGTTGTTTAGTTTAGTTTTCTTCATAACATATGTTGTTTTCGGAATTTTTTGAAATAAGTTTTTTTTTTTTTTTTTTTTTTTTTTTTTTTTTGTCCACGTTCGGCCCGAACGACCGAACGCCTTCCGAAGGGGTCCCGTACGTTCGGGCGTTCGGGTTCGGGCGTTCAACCCGTCCCGAACGCTGGCAACCCTGTTTTAACTAATATTAATAATAATAATAATATCGACAATAATAAATTTTGATGAAGTAATAATAATAATAATAATAATAATAATAATAATAATAATAATAATGACTGCGAGGTAGATGAGCAATAACGAAAATCAGAAATCAAACAGTATCATACACATGAGTCCTGATAGTCGTGACCTCCAACCAAAATCAGAATGGCACCACGAGTTCCACCAAATAAGATCACATCATAAGCTCACACGTGACAACGTGTGAATAGTCCTTTCATCATCAATAATGAACTAATGTCGCTATCCTATCCCAGCGCTCCGCGCCCAGGCTACAGATGGCAGATCCTACAGTGTTGAAGATGACGTCATCAGCTCCCTGGAGTACGAGCAGATCCCGGATCACGCCGTTGCCTCACGCATCAGGTATGTTTTTTCGCATTCACTCACAACCTCGCTCCTCACCACGCAGATGCCATAAGCACCCAAGGACCACCACGAGTCCTTACACCCCCACCTCTTTATGCTTTCTTATCTCTCATTTCTCTCTTACTCTTATCTCTTCCCCTCTTTCTCTCACACACACACACAAGCAGTGAGTATTTTCGATGTTTTAGTGGGAGCTTCGTTCTTCTTTGCTTGTCCTATCAATAGTGGAATGGTGAGAGCGGCTACGAGATTGAACCCTCCTGCTCTCGTTCTCTTGCTCCGTCACCGTCGTCGTTGTAGTCCTCAGCGTGGTAGTGATCGGGTAAGTGTTCCTCTCCTCCTCCTTCCGTTCTCCTTCTACTTCTTCTTCTTCTTCTTAGCTCTCTTCTTCTCGTCTCTTCTCCTTCTCGTGTTCTCCCTCTTCCTCGCGAATCTCCCGCTCTTCTTCCTCACCCTCTGCACGCGCTTCAAACATCTTGCCCCTAGTTTCTTTCTCACTCTCTCTCTCTCTCGCGCGCCCCCGACGCTTACCTTCTCCTACCCTGTTCGTGTGTTCGTTTGCTCTCCCATGACTGTCTTCTGCTATCATCTCCCTTTTGTTCTGTTCCCGCATTCTTTGTTTCGCTGTTGCCACATGTTCTACCCCGTATGTAGTTTGTTTTTCCACGTGTTCTATGTTTTGTTCGTCTGTTACTGTTGTCTGCATGTCTTCCCCCTATCACATTAATACCCTTGTTCGTACATAGTTATAATGTAGGTATTACAACCGAACTCACAGTAGCAATAATAATAATATAACTAATAATAATCAATAATGATAAGATGAATGTGTACAGGCTATCTCTACTGTCAGGTATAGTCAGAAAATATGAGGTTCATTGTACCTGGAGGAAAACACACAGCGGTCGCGGTGACCGTCGACGATCAGGTAGGTAAGTCTCTCTTTCTCTCACCTACACACACACACACACACACACACTCATGCGTATACAAGAACAAGCAAGCGTGGCGATGCACATCGCCTCATTCTAGCGATAGATTTTCTTTCTTTTTACTCATGCCATCGACGAGAACTTTTTCTTCATCATAATCACACACACGTATACGTGCACACACACACCTACGTTCACACTTACATACACACCCATACATACCTACGCACAAATGTAGAGATGAACCTTTACTCAGTTTAACGCTAGATCCTCTCGATTGTGCTCATCCCTTTAATGGAAACATTGTGAGGTTACCTCGAAGAGGGAGTATACACTTCGTAGGCTGTCGTATTTGTTCATCTGCTGTTCGAAACCTATCTCTCTCTTTCTCTCGCACATACCCGAACACACATCGGTGTATACTTTCTTGTTTTAGAGGTAAGTTCATTTGATATTGCTCATACTATAGGTAGATGTAACACGAAATCGCCTTAGGAGACTTACCTGCTTACTCTTTCCCCGCTCGTTGCCGTCGTGGAAGCCTTCCGGGAGAGACGGCTTAGAGTTCGAATGGCGCTGTGAAGATCCTTCGTTGACCTTCAGAGAGTGAATCGCTTGTCCCTCGTGTATTAGAAATCTCACAAGGCGTGCGCAGAGAGTTTCTCGTAACTCATGTACGAGGCCCCAAACCGTACGCCCGAAACATCACTTCCACCGACTTCAGGGGAGGTAAGTTTTCTCCTCTCCCTTTTTCTCCTCTCCCTTTTTCTCCTCTCCCTCTTCTTCTTCCTCTTCTTATCTCACAAGCTCGCATTCGTCCTGCACTACCCCTTTGCCTGCTACATCCGCTCTCCGTTTTTTTTCGATTGCACACGCTCGTCTCGTGTTTTTCTCTCTTCGAGGCCGTGCTCTTCTTTCTCCTCCGCACGTCTCTCTTTCCTTCTTCTGCGCATCAATCTCGGCGCCTTTCTTTTTCTTGCCCCCGTATCTCTATTTAGTGTTTCGCGCCCCTCTCCTCCTTACTCACGACCGCCACCTCCCTGCGCCCCTCCTATGCGCTACCTCGCCCAATCTTCCACTAACCATCTGCGTGTGTTACCACCGCACGTTCCCCGCTCGTGCGGGGTCCAACTCCATCTCATTCGCAGGGGTCTACCCCCCTCCTTTGCTCCTCGTTAACGTATTCTATCGACTCTGCAAAGTGTTTCGAGATGCCCAGGCAGGACCAACGACCTCTCAACTGCCGGGTATCCAAGCGGTCATAGCTCGGACGAACCTGCTTTTGATGACAGGTTGGATTCGTTCCAGTATACTAGTAAGCTTGCGTTGTAAAACGAGAAGGAACGAAAATTTAAGGAAAGAAATAAAGCAAAAAGGTAAGCGGAAAAATAAGAAGGAAAGAAAAAATGAAAACCAAATCTAACCACTACTTTCCCCGTGGAACCAATTGTCGCATCGGGGCGCAAGCTCAACGAACCTCTAACTAACCCCTAACACAGAGATCACGAGTTCGAATCCCTAACTGTCTGAGCCTGAGTAAAAACTTATCGAGCTCCTCATAAAAACAAAAGGGAGCTAGTTCAGGGTCGGGTGGACGCAATCCATATGTCTGATGCCTGACAGTTCATGCCAAAACCTACCGAGCTAGCTCCCACTTTGGGAAGTAAAAGAGCAGCTCCAGTATCTAAAGAGTTCTGGCTCAGCCCAACTAGCGGCACGGGCCTATTTCTAAGTTTGTATGTATGTACGTCGGTCTGCACGCCTGTCCGAGTGCTTTGTTGGCTCGAGAGTGTGTGTGACCCGCAAGGGTACTTAGGTGATCGGAAGGCCTGAAGGGCCGGTACTTACTTGTGGCTGCGACATTGAGGGTCGCAACGGGGAAAGCACTCAAGCTGTAGGTAAGCCGGTACCACCCCAAGTAAAGGTAGATGTGCCCGACACTTGAGGTCAAGCAGAAGGAGACAAAAGTTGGTATTTCTAGAAACCAAATACCGGTAGTCGCTGCTTGGTGCAGTGACAACAATTTTCCATAACTTGTCCCGACTCCAATGGCCGAGGAAATCACTTCACGGCATCATGCCGAAACTCTCATTTCTTTGCTCACGGCCACTCTCGGTGCGGTAGCCGGCATGGGTATTAAGTCAATGCAAAATCGTGAGCGAATACCCTTGTAAGGGTGTTCGCTCCGACACCACGAACGTGTGGTCAGTACTGCAACCCTCCCAAACGGCCAGACGGGGAAACGTCACAACGTGTGTACAACGTGCGAGCAAAGCATGGTTACACGCGGGCGGTCAGTTACTCAGCGCGTGTATGAGCGAGTAAGAGAGAGAAAAAATCAGACTTTGTGTGCGCTCTCGGTACCGGAGAGCTGCTGTTGATGGCACCGCAAGGTCATGTCGCTGTTCTTCGGAAGCGGGCTACTGTCCTTCATCTTTGGTGCGGAGATGGTAGAGAGGAAACACGTGGCTTGAGCACAGGGGGGAGGTCAGCGAAAAAAAACAGCAAGAAAAAAATGAGACGGGCTACGAGAGTAGTGCACGCGACAGTCAAGAGAGAGACAGAGTGAGGGTCAGTCGGGCTGATGAGCCCATGAAGGTCATCTCGCGACGACATCGCGAGGAGGACGGTAAGATTGGCAATCAAGAGGGAGAGGAAAAAGAAGAGAGAGTTACGCGCGTGACCTCCTGTTGGCGTCATCATTTAAGAATGGGATTCCGTCATGATGATGGGGGAAGGTCTGAGTATAAGAAGGAGGGAGGTGTCTGACGCATGACTTCTAAGATGAAGTGAGCCATTATCCTGCTTTAGAGATCCCTGCCGTTTCCACGGATGTCATACCTGTCGCTGCGAAGGTGATCGTGAGCGAGTGACTGAAACGTCAGATGGTGGGTGAGCCGGAACTTCTTGCAGGAACGACAGGTGACAAAGCAAAGGGTAAACTTGTTGGGATCAGATTGCAGGTGCAAGTTCGCGTGAAGACTCACTGCTTGTACTTACAGTTCCCGTCTTATCATTGTAGTTAGTCCTGGTGAGTTGTGTTGCCCTCCACCTTCTATAGAGCAGTTGAGACTGAGGCGCGTGCAAGATACTACCTCTGTGTGCAGCGAATGATGTCTTCCGACTCTAGAAATCATGACGCTTTGTGTAGTAGTCGCCACTGATCATCCTGGGACGAGAGAGATTGTAAAGGCTTTTTAGAGTTGGCGCCTCTCTTCCTGTCTGAGTTACTACTTTCGAGAATGGGAATAGGCTTATTAAACTTAGCCCTCAAGAGGATTTCAACTCGCGATTACTGTCTAAGCCTTCCAGACGACACTGAACAGTAAGCTGTCTGGAGGGGCACCGCAAAGGCGGAGAGAGTCGATACGCAAGGGAGTGATCCTGTTAATGGAGTGTGGAGAATGGTGCGCAAGCGGACTCTTGATCTTATTGGTAAGAAGGCTTTACTCTTGGTAGCAATGAAACTGAGAGCAGAGAATTGGGCGTGCTCAGAGCAGACATGAGCGGTGTTCTGTGGTTAGTAAAAGGGGAACTTTCTTTTGCGAATAGCGCTGAGGAGAGGAGGCTCGATAAGCGCTCTTTCTTGACTCTGTCTGCTCCCCAGCCTAGTGTGACTCAACCTTGACGTTGGTCCATCTTTACTCTTCGGTCTCCATTCAACATTAATCGTTTTCTTTTCCTTTTGCGAGTGGCAAGTGTGAAGCCTCTTGAGGGAACTCTGAGTTTGTTCGTATTCTAAGCGTCGTACAGATCTATGCGGGGTCGCAATTCATCGCCATCTGCATTGAGTACAGTCAACGCTCAGTCCAACTTCACACTATGGAGGGTCACTAACCATCAAGTGATGTCAAGGGGTTACGAATGGGGGGAAATGACCATCGATTAGTGAGTTCTCTGATCGAAGCCAGGCTGAGGAACTGAATAAACAAGGTACGTTACAGGAGTTGGTACGAGTTTTATGCACCGGTGATTATTATTAATGGAGGGATGTTACGACTGAGTATTAGCAGAGGAACTGAAGGAGCGAGGCCAAGTAACAGTTAAGTATGCATGAGTGTCGTCTTCAGGGTTGATGGAGTCGTTAATTAGTGGCCATGACTAAGCATTTTCGGTAAAGTATTAATAAATGTTCCGACAATCATTAAAATGTTGAAGAGGAAACGGTGAGTTGCCGTTGGCAATATCAGTAACATATAAGACGAGAGTGAGATCCGTTGGGCTGGCTTTGACCTTATATAGATCTCCTCTCGTGTGTAGGTGTTGGTTATTATTCCCTCATTTTGCACCTTGTCAAGTGCTCTTCTCCTTTTTGCTATGCTAGAGAGATTCAACGACCTCGACTGAGAATTCGTCTTATGGTTTCTGGCCACAAAGTCTCAGTGTAAACCCCTCCTGACTGTCGGACCAAATTGGATGTGATCTATAACAACCTCTCTTCTTGGTGTTTACTCCTTTGTGTCTTTGTTCGATGAACAAACGGAGAGAGACGCTAAGGAAAGTTGCTTACCTGTTGGCCAAGTACTTGCTTGACGGAGGCTAGCCACTCTTTCACCTGGGGTCTGTCGTTGATCAGGTCGTGCCCCTGGTTAGTCTATATGAGTAAAGGACAACGGGTAAGTGATTGAAAAATGTGTTCCTTCGCAGATCAAAGAGGTGTACGAAAGTGATATGCGCAATGTATCACATCTTTGGGTAATTTTGAGTGAGTAGCGTTATAACATTCTTGCAAAAGTCAGACTTCACGTTATGCGTCTGGCTCAAGTAGTGCCAATGACGAGTCAGGTTTCATACAGACAAAGTTAATCCCAATAGTACCCTTGCAATATGTTGTGTTCACGACAGTAGGCTGCCACTACCTGCCCTACTCACAAAATAAGAATGTGGTCAAAATACACAAGTTAAGGCCACGTCCTCAGTCTAGTGGGACTCCGTGACTGGGATCATGTCAGATTGTTCAGTTGTGAGGCAACCAGCCCTCTGATTGGAACAACGCCTGATTGTTCCGTCGCTGGATAATCACTACGCTGGGACTGACAAGAGAAATTCATCCCACATTACTCAGTCAACATTGTACTCAACATTCCTCGGACCCAGAACCTGTATGATCTGGATCATCTGTCCTATCAGCTACTGAGCGATAAGTTGTGACCAGTGCAGTTTCAAGCTTAGAGCACGATGAACAACATTTGTAAGATATGAACGTTGAGTTTGTCTGATGGTCGTGAGTAACTCGATATTGTCTGCACAGACCAATCTACCTGCAAGAGGGTAAAAGATCAGTGTTAGTTCGAGTTCTAAATATCAGTTAGGTGGGGATCGCTATTGAGAAAATTCCGTGCATATTGGTTGGGGGGGGTTTCATTATTGACGAAGGGGTTTAAGTGTCATCAAAATGGGACTCACTAGCTAAGAGACGCTGCAACCTGGTGCTAACCTGTAAATCATTGGGACCTAGAATGCTGTGTCACCTCTTAGTACATGAGTGGAGGATCTGTCAAGCCACTGTGTTGGATGAATAAAAGCCCTCATTCTGAGATCCCGCACACTTTTGAATGAGTTGCCGTGCGCTAAGAGCAAGTATCTAGGGGACCTATTAGCACGGAGCGCTGAGCGTGGAACTGTACATGTACCTCCAACTCCGGCTGGCTCAGGGCACGTAACCGCAAGGAAACATCAATGAATAACTGCCAGCTGAGGGACTCTGGTAATACAACTGATATCCCGAATTCTACAACATTTCAGTCTGGACTCTAGCATCTCATCCGACAACCCCTAAAAATTATCTGTTGGCCTAGCACTTGCAGGGACTATGAGGGATGACGAGATTCTAGTGGTGAACCATACACTAGTCAAAAGCAAGGGAGAGGGATGGGAAGAAGAAGCATGCAAAGACATGAAATTTCACAAACTAACTCAAAGAGAATATGCGGTTAGAATAGCAGGGGGAAAAAATTTCATTGAATACGTATTTTATTTTCATGACCAGGACGAAAAATTTCATAGCTTCAGCTTTTCATTGGAAACATTAGAACAGGCCAGGGCAAAGCTCGCGTGAGCTCCGTAGTGCCTGAACTACCTTCTCTGAAACTTCATTACTACCTAAACCAGCAGACATTCTTCAACAGTTTGCTTGCAGTTTTCCTTGTAGTAAGATGCCATGTGATCAACAACTCGGTGACTCAATTTTCCAGTATTCATTCATTATTTGGTCTACTTTTTACTAGCATTCGGGAAGCACTCAGACAAACTTTCAATCAAAGTTTAACCAGCATCTTTCAGTTCCAACCACTTGAGAAATACCGTCAAAAAACGATCAGTAATAGGTTAATTTCTTACTCCACGTTAGTGATCGGTTCAAGCGTCTGTCACAATACATGAGTACAGTCCGAACTTTTTTAGTTGCGGGGTCAGTCTTGACCAAACTCAATCAGATAGCCCTCAATGATGCTTTCAAGTATCGGTATGTCAGTGCAACTGGCTTCAAGCAACATGAACTATCTATTTTCGTGGTTCACTTTGAGTTCGTTGAGGGAACTATTCATGACATGAGACTCTATGTAAAGAAGGGGAAAGAGACCCACGAGCACTTCGATTAAGTCAAAGTCACAGCAGGTAGGTACATTGAAGAGAGAAAGAAGGAACTTGATGTGAGTGGTTCTAAGCTGATCCGCGGCTTCAGACCAAAGCTCTACACAAACTACCCCAAGCCTCCAGTTCCTTTCCATCTCACAGATGGCTCTAGTTGGGGAGACCTGGTCAATCTAGCCGAGAGGTACATCTCGCCTACAGCGATTGACTATGAGGCAGTGACTGAACCATCTGAGTTCCTCCATCTTAAACGAGGGATCTTTTCTCAGCCATATCTACCTACTCTATGGTATAATTTTTGTGTTATGGCTGACTTTTGTATCATGGGACTTGGTTGGAAGTGCTCGGAGCTAGCAGGCTTCAGGTGTCTCTACATCAAGAGACATCAACCTCAGAGAGTACGGAGACGTGGCATGAAGCACAAGAGACATACAACAACATGAGAGATTAAGGGTGTGACCCAGAGGGATGAGTGAGGACTCGCGATTAGTGCTAGCCATGCTCTCTTCCATGTGTACTTTCTGAGACTATTATGAGTTCTCACTCTTCCCTCATCTAACTTCTCTCATCCATGTGTAATTTCTGAGACTCGAGATTTGTACTTGGCATGGTCCAGCCCCATTACATTCAGTATTTATGACTGGTCCCTGTGCACGAGATGTTTTGCTGATTAGTTATCCTGAGTTGTTGTTCAGCCGGGCCCCTTTAGGCGGGCCCATTCTCTGAGATTGCTGCCTTTCAGCCAGACCTCTTCAGGCGGGCCCATTCTCTGAGATTGTTGTCTTTCAGCCAGGCCCCTTCAGGCGGGCCCTTTCTCTGAGATTGCTGCTAGTCAGCCAGACCCCTTCAGGCGGGCCCATTTATGAGATTGCTGCCTTTCAGCCGGGCCTCTTCAGGCGGTCCATTTCTTTAGATTGTTGTTGTTCAGCCAGGCCCCTTCAGGTGGGCCCATTCCTTGAGATTGTTGTCGTTCAGCCAAGCCCCTTCACGCGAGCCCATTCCTTGAGGTTGTTACTGTTCAGCTGAAACCCACTCAGGTGAGCACTTGCATTGAGTTGTTGACCACCATTCGGTCGGACCCAGATGTTGAGGGGACCGTCAACCCTCGCAGAGGGGTAGCTATTGTTCAAGCTGGCCTGTCATCCTGAGACAGCCCTTACCTGGGGCAAACTAGTTGAGAAGTTTTGTTACCGACATTTGGGGCATCAGAGCTTGGTCCTTAAGGTCAATGAGTCCCCAACCTCACGACACACGTTGGTGATTACCTATTTTGTAAAAGAGGCAGGAAAGGATGGAGTGAAGGGCACTACTTACGACAGGATTGCAGACTATATATTCCGCAGAGAGAGCTATTGGAGGGACAACTGGGTGCATGTGGCATTCCCTCGCGTACCATCAGTCCCCGGGGGTATCCTCTTCAACTTCAATGGGTGAAATCCTAAACCCCTCAGCGAGGCACGCAGCAAGGGGAAAAGACAGAAGGATGAGCGAGTCAGGAGCGAGATAGCCAGATCTGGGATTCCAATCACTACTTGCATGCAGGGATCCCAGACAAATGAGTCTGACCAAGACCCTTGTAGTGTGAGCGACGTTGATCTTGGCGACTACTTCGACTCGGACACTCACAAAGACTGAGTCGGTTGGTGGTAGCGGAGCACTAGAGACCGGTAGGTAGCAATGGCAGAGAGCGACATTGAGGAGGATTGCGTACCTTCTTGCAGGACATTTGCTCGAGGGTGATTGATTCCTATATGTCAGCCGTACCTAGGACCGAGACGACTATCGGACCTCCTAGAGGGGAACCCCCTGTCCCATACCTTGGGGATGGTTACAGCCATTTGGTTGGGACTGATTTTGCTATGCAGGCTTATCGAAAGCCTCTTTATGGAGATCGATTCCTCGAAGTTTCATATGTCTACATTGACCGGAGGGGACATATTAAGATATTGATCGGAGCTACAAGTGAGATTATCCTTGCAGAGGAACTTTATCTCATGAGCGTTGCAGATGAGGAGAGGGCTAGGTGCATGGCGTACATCAACAAGATCGATCATGCAACACCCATGGATATCAGCTACGTGGTCTCAGAGTCAATAGCAACCAGGGTTCCCAATGGCGAGGGGGATCAGCGAGTGTCGGACATGGAGTTTCGGACAGTCGAGCCAACTCACGAGGGGGTACCGCTTATCATTATTGATTGAGACTCTCCCTCTAGTCACTATGATGTACCATAACATTATTATGATTTATTAGTGACTGCAGTCCTCCAATGACTGCTCCCTACATTCCCTGTGTACTGCTTTTCAGTCTCGTGTCTTTGGTCATGCTCTTGAAGAGTCTGATTTCTGGTCTTTTCGTCCTCTCAGTGTCATTTATTTTTATGATGCATGTCCTGTAATGTATGGAATGTTTAATGCATGAGATGATATGATATTTATCACTCCTCATCATATAGGTTACACTAAAGGTTACTTAAAGGATTCTTGGATAATAGGGACTTCGGTGACCTTGAATCTAACCTTTATATGGGGTCAGGTGTAGGCGATAAAACCGAACGCCTCACTCTAAGCCGTGTCGCCGCTGACGGGAGAGATAACCCTGACTACTCGACTGTGTGACAAAGGTTGCTTGTGAATGCACTTCTATACAACTTCCTTAAAACTTGCAAAAATCATGCGTGACAACCTGCCAGTCCACCAAGCCACTGCACTCGGCGGAGGAGGGACATCGGACCAGGCCCTGGAAGCGGTGGGGGCGCGACAAAAATTGCGTCGTTGCTGGAGACTCAAAAATTTTGAGTTCTTGGGAGCGGATCTTGGTCACAATATTTTGTGACTAGGCAGTAGTCTAGCATATTTCGTATAAGGCCCGACTCAGGTCAGAGAGAGTTTCGGGTAGAGGAGCCTCGAGAGGAGGGGCCTCTTGCAGAAGTCTATCTGAAGTGATTCAGACCCCAAGCGAGGGCTTAGAACCTATCTTCTAGATCTTCAACTTGACAAGTTATAAGTCAGAAACCAGGTGATGACTGAAGAGTATAATGTCTTAGAAGCCCTAACTTATGTCATCTGTGGTGGTGTTTTTCCCTATATATTTATCAAATATATTACTTGTACGAAAAATACAACGACTATGCATGTGCTTGTCTCTAGATTGCTTGATACTGATGATTATGATATTCGACCCTACATCCTAGAAGGGGCGGATCCGGACCCGAGGTTCTTTACCAACTGGGATGTTATTGTGAGGTGTGTCGAAGCAGAGAGGGATCAGTTGAGACAGCAAGGGATAGAGGCGAGTTGGAGCTTACTTCTCAGAGTCTACGAGAAGATTCCTACCCCGCCCGTGCCCAAAGGATTCTGCAATGGTAGGAACTGACAGCTAATCATCAATGCAATGCTGAGGAGGCCGAGATGGTAGGCAGCCCATGTCGGCAGTAACGTGAGCGATAGAGACACTGACCAGGATCACTGCTGGAGGTGCTTTCCCATACGCCATTGAGCGGTTTGTGACTTGTGAGCATGACTAAGTGATTCTATATGTCCTTGTAGTCTGATTCCTTGATACAAACGAGTATGATATAAGGCCATATGTATCTACTGAAAGAAGGAGAGGGGTTGATTACGAGGAGTGCTGGATAGTTGTTGCTGAGTATATCTTAGATGAAAGGTTGTTGTTGAAACAACAAGGAAAAAAAGTGACGTGGAGTGTCCTACCTAAAGAGTTTGAGAGATTCTCAAGCCCTCCTTTGCCTGCTAGCATCTGCGACGGGAAGGACTGGGGACCAATTCTCAACGCGGTACTAAGGGATCGAGTATGGTGAGCTATGCCGATCGATGTGTACACCCCTGATGATGGAGAGAGTTTCTGCTTTGAGGTCTATTTAGACGAGCAGCGAGCGACTGTCATCGGGGTTGTGAGAGGATGCGGCACTAGGCTAGGTAGGCACGACGAGATTGGCATGGTAGAGTACTACCTTGAGCTTATGCGAGCGGCTGCTTTTAGAGCAATTACGGGTCAGACTAAGATTAGGCATCTGCTGGATTGCAAGAGTTCGGATGGCAGGAGAGTGATGCTACATGCGAGAGACGAGACCATCGTCCTGCGGACAGTCTGGCTTGAGGCACTAGAGGCAGCCCAAGGCAATGATACTGGAATGTGAAAACTCTTTGTCAATTGCGACTGTGACCATTGGTAGAGGATGGTTAGATAAAGTGACTGAAGTTGACGACCCCTTCCAAAGAGTGAGGCATGACGTCTGTAAGGAGGGGTGTTTCCTTATGAGATTGAGAGATACATTGTCTTAGACATACCTAAAGCAGAGTGGAAGGTGTATGTGCTAGTAACTCGCTTTCTAAAGACCGATGAGTATGACGTGCGTATATACACTCCAGTGACTAGGAAGATTTGGCGACAGTATACTGGATGTCACGAGTGGGCACTCAGCCACGTCTGCAAATACAGGGACGAACTCAAGAAGGAAGGTAAAAAAGTTACCAAGAGTGTGGAGCCTACTGAGTATGAGAATTTTTCAAATTCTCCTATTCCAAATGGCTTCGTCAACGGTGAGAACTGGGAGTCGATCCTTAATACTGCTTTAAGAGATAGGAAGTGGAGCAGTGTCAGCATTGACGATAAGTTATCACACGAAGGTGTCCGAAAAAGGGTCAGGTTAGAAGACTTGGTGGACACTGGAAAGGATTAGACGGATCGAAGATAAAGAGGGACCATGGGGGTCGCTAAGGAATAGGCAATGATCACGGCAATATTGAGTGCCCTAGTTTCTTTTACCAGTGAAGGAGTTTTTCCCTACAAGATAGAGCGCTATGTATCCCTGGAGGAGAGGCATGCCCCTGGAAAGGCGTGCATCCTTGTAGTGAAGTTCCTCGACACCGGTGAGTATGATATCCGACCCTATGCCCCTTCATTGAGGAAGAAAGGGACAGATCATGAGTCTCTTCGAAACTGGATGAGTAATATAATCGACCAAGAAAAGAAAGAGTTAGAGAGGAAACGGGTAAGAGTAGTTAGTGACTTAACACCGATTGTGTTTGATAGGTTTCCCGAGCCCCATCTGCCAGAAAGTTTTACTGACGGCAGAAACTGGGAACCAATTTTAAACGCAATCCTAAGAGAGAAAAGGTTCAGAAAGAAACAGGAGTTTAACCAGGAAGTTAGACAGGATGGTCAAAGGAGCGAACGCACAGCAGATCTGTGCTAATTCCTCTGCTGGGGACGGAGAAGTGACCACTACCGCGGTTCTTCGAGAGATGTTGAACCGAATAGAGGTCATGAAGACAGGGATGAACACTATGAATGTCCGACTAGACCTTCTGAGAGCTAAGGTACCTCCAAGAAACATACCCTGCTTTGATGGAACCAAGGTTAGGGAGTTCCTGAAGGACTATGATGTCTTCCGTATAAGTCATGGTTGGTCGGATAAACAAAGTTGAAAGCTCTGCTAGCCTATGTTGAACCTAAGATGAGGCTGTCGGTGACAAAAACGACACAAGGACTGACAACATGGATGGACGTTAGACAAAAAACGCTCGAAGAATACGCCAAGTATGACATCCCAACAACCATGCAAGATTTGTTGGATGTACGATGCTCCAAGTACGCTACCCTCGATCAATTTCTAAAGGATTTTGAGAGGGTTCCGCGGAGAGTACCCTTCCTATACGAGGCACAAAAATGTCATGTCTTGCTGACTAACTTCGCAGAGGATGAAAAGAAGAGTGTGGTAAGCCGCGCTGCCCATTATCCTCTAAGTGGGAAGAAGTGGTTGAGATGGTTCGTAAGCTGCCTTCTGTGTCTAACCAAAAGTGGTCTTTGGAACATATGAAAGCAATCACTAGTGCAAGAGAGAAAAATGTTGAGGCAGCTACGGGAGAAAACTTGAAGACCAAGGAGATCCTTGGTCTTCTCGTTAAGCTTGGTAGCTTCAAAAAGTTGACCCTTCCTGCCCCAACAACTCAAGCCCTAGTTGAAGCCGAATAAGATAAGGAAGAAAGGAAGAAGGAGAATCAAAAGGAAGAGAGTGAGAGTGAGAGCGAAAGTAGTGATGATGATGACGCTAGGCGAAGGAGAAAGGAAAGACGAAAGAAGAAGCGCGACCGGGATTGGAGGAAGGATAATAAGAATCGAGATTGGCAAAGGAGAGATGACCCCCTCCGATGTTATTATTAGGACGACGAAGACCATACTCTAACCCGGTGTCCAACGTTAGAGAAAAAACTTGAAGAAGAGATCGTCAAGAAAAACTCCAATGGGCATATCTGTGATGTCAATTGGAACAAGGTAGATTTCCGAGTCAAAAGAGGGATGCGAGGAGTAATCCTAGAAAAGGTTAAGGCCGATAAGGATAAAAAAAAACAAGGTTAGGGTTAATGTTATCACCTTTGATGGTATACTACCTCCGAAGATAGTGGCCCAAAACAGGAGTTCTGGAAGCCAAAAGCTAAATGTATCCCATACCAGTCAGAAGGAGGTTGAAGAGAAAAAGCGAGAGAAGACTCAAAGAGAGCTAGATCAACTGATTGATGGGACCAAGGACTTAGTGAAGGAAGGAAAAGGAAAGAAAGTTGTTGGGAAGAAGGGGAAGGTGGTCTTGACATTCGAGGTCGAGGAAGGTGTCTCGATAGATGAAGTAAAGAAACTGCTTGAAGAAATCGATATCACCCTATCCTTGAAAGAGGAGGGAATCCTTGGTGCCAAAATTTAGGGAAGAACTCAAAAAGATGGTTGAGAGACGGAAGGTAGAAATCAATAGTCTAAGACTCTTCCCTAAGCATATAGAAAGAGCCCCGCCTGGTACAAAGATGAGGTTTGGTAACATGTCGTGCGAATACTTGAATATCTCCGTAAATGACGTGAAAGTTAGAGCCCTAGTGGACTCCGGGGCCAAGATGGTGCTTATGTCCTCGGCCATGATGAGATCATGTGGGTTTGGAACAGATAGGAAAGCCAATCACTAGCTCTGCAATATAGTCTTACCTTTGGAGGGATTCATTGATGATATGCCTATCCGAATTGAGACTTTGCAGACCGAGATCCTAGGGTTTGTGGTTCCTAACTTGGACCATGATTGCATCCTAGGAGCCCCTTTCCTACATAGGATGGAGGTTTGTGCATTCTTTGGCCATGATGGGGCGGCCTGACTCTCTCTCTACAGGATCCTATCACTGGTCAAGAACATGCTTTTGTGATAAGTGATAGACATCATTCTCGCAATCAGCGACATGTTAACTCTCTTAAGCATAAAAAATCTGACAAGTTGATTGGGGAAGTATGGGCGAAGCTAAAAGAAAGTGGAATAACAAACGAGGAAACAACAGTTAAAGTAAATGCTATCAGAAATATGCTCAAGCTCCTGGATAAAACGAAGGAGTTGGGCGACAAGAGAGAGATGAAAAGATTTAAGGATGTTGTGAGGGCGGCAAAAGCTGGCACGATGCAACTCACCTTCTCTGCAACAAGGCATTTTTTAAGAAAATAGTCACCGGATCCAAGAAAAAGTATAAGCGCAAGGGCGTTAAGAAAAATTTGGTGGCAATCCTGATAGAAAAAACCCACAATGAGGCATTAGAGAAATAAAGAAAGATAATTTAAGGATTGAGAGAGGTTGCATTAAAAGGAGGAAGAGTTACTCAAGAGAGGTTCAAGATAATGAAGGTAGGAGCCGATGACTTCCTTCTACCGGTTGAGAAGGACTTCATATGTGAATTATATAAAAAGTACAGTGGTGTCTTTTCCTTTAATGATGAGAAAGAGAGGACGACAGGACGTTGACATGATCAAGATGGTCAAGATCTGGACCGTTCCTCACACACCTTGGAATGACAGACCCATAAAATATTCTCAAAAGGAAGAAGAAGAGGTAATCAAGTACATAAACCAGAAGATCGTCTCCAACGTTGCAGAGCCAGCGGATGGTGCTTATGCCAATCACTAGTTTTGTTTTTGGAAGGCAGGTGAAGGTTTGCGTTGGATACAAAACTTGCAAAAATTGAATTCGGTAATGGTTCGTGATGCGGGTAGCTTACCCAACGTGGATCTATTGGCCGAGTCTTTCGCCGGAAGGAACATTTACTCCCTAATGCATACACCTAGAGGCCTCATACAAATGTGCGTGGTGCCTCAAGGGTGGACGAATTGGGTCGAGGTTGTCTAGCGAGACATGCTAAAGGTCATGGAGGACATATGTCAGAGGTTACGTTCCCATACATTGATAACAATGTGGTTAAAGGACCGAAAGAAAAGGATGAGACTTTTTTTAGTGGATGGTCGAGCCAGGCGGTTTGTGTGGGAACATGCGCAGGGAGTGACAAAAGTATTGGAAAGGTTGACTAAGTACAACTTAACAATCAGTGGGCCGAAATCGTTATTATTTCAAAAGGAGGTAACAATTTTAGGTTTTAGGTATTTCCTAGAAAGGAGGAGCCCTGATCCGAAGAAGGTGGATAAAATCTTGAACTGGCTTATGCCTCTAAAGATGGTTGGGGAAGTAAGGAGTTTCCAAGGGGTCTGCAGCTTCTAGCGGATCTTCATTACTGGGTTTGTTAGGATAGCGGAACCCCTTAGAGAGATGGTGCGACAAGAAGCTAGCCTTGAGTGGTCTAATCAAAGAGAGACGGCAGCACGAACACTTCAAGATAAGCTAAGAGACGGTGGGGTCGCACTGGGGGTACCCCACTTCGACCATGAAAAGGGAAGACCTTTCATCATCAAGGCTGACGGTGGCCCCATAGCTTTAGGGGGAGTGCTTGTGCAAAGAGATGAAAATGGAAATGAGAGGCTACTAAGGTTCGAAAGTCACACCCTTAATCCGATTGAGAGAGGCTATATTCAGTTTAGGAAGGAGTTTCTGACAATCCTTCGTTGTCTCAGAGTGTTTAGACACTATATTATGGGACGAAGATTCATCCTAAGAACGGATTCCACAACAGTAATTGGAGTTGTTAAGAGGCATCAGCAAGTAGATGCTACGGTCGGTAGATGGATAACTCATATGTGAACGTATGATTTTGTATTAGAAAAGGTACCTACTGATAAGAATCGAGCCGATGGGTTAAGCCGTGTGGAATTGGGATCAATAGATGATGAATCTTTTGAGGAGACACCCTTCGTTGACGAATTCTTCATGGAAGACGATGATGAAGGGCTACCTCCTGCTCCCAATTGTTATACGACATCAGCCATGACAACCAGTAGAGAAGACTGTTGGGGAGAAAAGGAAGATCCCTACCTCCACTACCTCTTGATTTAGGAGGATGAGGAAGAAGGATGGTATGGGATGGTAGAATAGGCCGCTGTTGCAGCTCATGAGCTGGCTGAGAGTTCAAGAATGGTTGAGCGTCGATTGAATGAGATAGAGGATGAGACAGAAGATCTGGAACAAAATAAAGATGATGAAGGAAGGTTTAGAAAGGAAGAATATGATGAAGAGTATGAGAGGATTAATATGGTGATGAATAGTAACCGCTTAAATGAGTTCTACCATGAGAGGACAAAAATGACATTTAGACTACGTAAGGGTCACTTTTTGTGAATGCTAAGGAAGGACTACCGCCACTGAGAGTAGTGTGCGGTAAGGAAAGGCAACTAGAGGTGATCGACGCGCTGCATGAGGTTCTAGCAGGGGTTCATAGGGGTGTTGATGCTACATACTATAAAGTATCCCGACCACATCACTAGGATGACCTGAGGGATATGGTTATGAGATATTGTAAGTCATGTGAAACCTGTCAGAAAAGGTCACTATGAGACTGATTGAACCCTTATACCTCACTGTTACTGTTGAGTCTGGTAGTACTGTTCACCTTGATCTAATTGCTATGCCACCTGGTAAGGATGGAAAGAAATATATATTAAATATGAGAGACAATATGTCTGGTTATGTTGAAGCAAAAACCATTCGTAAGTAAACCGCAAAATCAGTGGCAGATTGAATCGATGAAATCTACCTAAGGTACCCCTTCATACGTGAGTTTGTGACTGATCAGGGATCAGAGTTCAAGAACGAGATGGTCAGAAAGCTCATGTTCAGACTTGGAGTCAGGATCAGATTTGTGACACTATATTATCCTCAGGTTGATGCACCAGTGGAAAGAGGTCACAGGACACTAAAGGATGCTATATCAAAATGGTGTCAAGGTGATTCCAAAAACTGATTATCTTTCTTGCGAGCGGCTGTCTGTGCTGACAATGTAACTATCAAACAGACTACGGGTTATGCACCTATTACACCTCGGTACGACCGATATGCTACTTCTCCCAATGAGAACCTGGTTGAGACCTGGACCCATGAGGCACAAAGAGAGTCATACTCCACAGAGGAGTTGCTGAGGCTGAGGATCAGACAGATCAAGGAAGTGGATGAAGCCATAATTGAAGCCACAAAGAGGATGTCAGACAGCAGGTTATCTGATCAGACACGATGGAACAACAAGAGGTACATCAAGAAGGAACGACTTTAGGTCAGGGATATTGTACTTTTGCATGATACATCTCTCGAGACACAGTGGACCAAGAGATTGGAGGCCAGGTGGATGAGACATTTCAGGATCATCAGAGAGGTGGAAGGCAAGGCTTATGAGCTAGCAGAGATGGATAGAATGAAATCCCATTGTATAGTATCCGGCTCCCGGCTCCGAAAATTCATTCTCAGAGATGCAGATTTGATTCCGAGGCTAGCTGGGTTGGCGGGGCCTCCGAGCCATAGTGGCTGACAGCCTCGAACCCTCGGGTGGTTAGCTGTTCCCGGGTCACCGCGTGGTGACCTGGTCCGCCTGCTGAAAAGGAAGGAGGTATCCTGAGCCTCTCCCTGTCTAAATCCGATATTTGGCTGATCAAGGTGGTAGACTCCTACTATCACCCTGATCGGGGTGTCTCTCAGAAGCCGTGTCTCCAGGGGCATTCCCTTGGCATCAGGCCAAGTCAGGTATCCACTGCCCAGCTGGCAACAGGGTCATTATGACTTCCTAGCCCATTGTTGCAAAGCTTAATTGTGGACTCGCTTTGACTCACCAGCCGGGTCTGGTTGGGTGTCGGCTGGCTCCTTGCACAGTAGCAAGAGTCGGACGTTACTCAAGAAGTAAAGCTAGTAGACGGAAGCTCTGATGTCGACTAATGAGCTTCTGATGCATGGGTCTGCATTCATCAGAGTGAGGGCTTCATGAAGGGGTGTGCGACTTCCCCTGAGCTGTTCTAAGCAAGGGCTCGGAGGGTGGTCGGACTGCCATGACTGGGAATCAGGACTGACTTTGCTCTGCTTGCCGGGTTGGGTCAGCGGAGGAGCCCACCAGGGCGAGCGGGGGTACTCTGAGAAGGCCGAAAGGTAAGACTCCGAGAGTGAGTGAGGAAGGGGAGTTGACAAGGGTCTTTAGGGTAGGCCATTTTCTCGTTTTTTTTGGCATGACATGATCTCTGTTTTGCAGGTACTCTACAACCAGACGAAGACTACGGGGTTTGGTATGACCCGACAGTGAGCGGCACAGAGCCGAAAGACAAAGACAGAGGGGTTTGGTATGTTTCCCCCTTATGAGGTGGCCTTTGGTCAAGATGACCGAGATGATCCTGAGATTCGATGATTAGTCCCATATCCACCCGTGAAAGATTTATGAGGATTATGCTGTACTGATGGGCATTATGGATGAGATGGACCGACCCGATGATGATGAGATGTGCAGCTGAGAACTGAGACTTTGACTGCTAAACCGGACCTAACGATAAGGTTTGGTCTAAGATTGGGATCGATCATGATGATGCATGATGTCAAGCCTAATGAGGGGTTTGACCTGAGATTGAGGCTGATTCAATGATGCAAGGAAACGGGATTGGTAGCGTGATTGGTCTGCATGAGTGGTCATGATATTTTGCGTGCGGTGATTGCACCACGCAAATTTGATAAGACTAATCCTTCTTTGATTTTCATGGTGGCTTAGACTACACGCCCATGCCTTACTGGGTAAGCACTCAAGCCCTAGCGGGCGAGCACCCTGCTGATGGGGGGATATGTTTTTATATAATATCTCTATATATCAAATAGCATACGAGGCCGCATAACTCAAGCTGGCATATGAAGAATAGCGCAAGTGTGATGCACAAGCGATGGTCGGGCAACGCAGCTTGATCCGGCACACGTGGCGACAGCAGTGGCGCACGGCGAGGCGGCTGTGGTAGGATGGCAAGTTGGCGAGGATGTGGCTGAGCAGAAGAGGAAGGAGGGTATGGCGGTAGATATGATCGCTGGGAAGGTTTGAGCGTCGGTGGGGCACCGTAGTGCTGCTCGTACTTATACGCATAATAAGCCATCTTCCCGGGCGATGGCGTGCGCTCGCACCAGTCCTCTGGGTGATGGCGCAACCTCATCCCTTCCCATCTCTCCTCTTCCTCTTCCTCCTCAGACCTCTCCCTCTCGCGCTTGAGATCAATTGGCCGATCGAGCGTCTTTTCCTTACGACCTCCTCTCCCTCGTCCAACACCCGAGCCACGCGTCTTCGGCGGCATGGCAAAAGCGGCCAGTTGAGCGATGGTAAACACTAATGCGACAAGAGCGCAAGCAAGTCGAGAGCGATGAAAGCAGTGGTAGTAGCAATAGCATAATAGCGTTGCACGCTTGACGGTGCAAGATCAAGTGCGAATGATGAGAGTGAGTGAGCTACTAGGCTTTTATAGTGACGACAACCTGATAAGGACGCCAGGAATGGGGTTTGGTATGGTTGTCAGAAGGCGATGCGACGCAACCACGAAAGTTGACTCGTTGCGGTCAACCTCTGCGCTGCGTCAAATCTGCGTCAGGGATTGTCCACAGTCATAGTCAACAAAGCCCTAACGAGTTGGTTACTAAAATTCCCCAGGGCCGAAATCACAAAAAATACGGCACGGCGGTACGGTCCTCCGGAGACCTGATCATCCCCGTTGGACTGGACCATCGCGATCGGAAGGGGCCAATTAGTGGGGTCCGGCCCAAACGGCACTTGAAACGAACCAAGGGTTAGTAAGATAATCAAGTTTGACCAGATGGGACCGGACCGACGCGGCCGCACAACTCGGTCGGAAGAGGAATAGCCCCAAAACGGTCACGTAAATGAATAACCCGGTCGTAATAATAATTAAGATGGGGTCACAGGCTATTTTAGGCACGGGACTGACTGTTCGTTTCCCAAAGTCGGGCCTGCCCCAGTCTCGTGCTAAAATTAGCACAATCCCACGCTATTTTTAGCATGGGACTGACTGTTCATCTACCGGGGACTGGGCCTGCCCCAGTCCCGTGCTGAAATTAGCACATCCCACGCTATTTTTAGTGTGGGACTGACTGTTTATCTACCGGGGACTGGGCCTGCCCCAGTCCCGTGCTAAAAGTAGCACAGTCCCACGCTATTTTTAGCGTGGGACTGACTGTTCATCTACTGGGGACTGGGGCTCCCGTGCTAAAATTAACACACTCCCACGCTATTTTTAGCATGGGACTCACTGTTCATCTACCGGGGATTGGGCCTGCCCCAGTCCCGTGCTAAAATTAGCACAGGACTGATTGTTCGTCTACCGGGGACTGGGCCTGCATAAGTTACGTGCTAAAATTAGCACAGTCCCAGGCTACTTTTACCGTGGGACTGACTGTTCCTCTACCGGGGACTGGGCCTGCACCAGTCCCATGCTATTTTTAGTGCGGGACAGACGGTTCGTCTACCGGGGACTGGGCCTGCACCAGTCCCGTGCTAAAATTAACACAGTCCCACACTATTTTTAGCGTGGGACTGACTGTTCAGTTACCTGAAATTGACTGTTCGGTTACCTGAAACTGACTGTTCATATCCCAAGATCGGGACTGGTGTTAAATTTAGTTCAGACCGGGTCCATTTTTAGCCCTAGCCCCGACCATGGGACTACTGCACTTAGACCCGATCACCCGGCCTCTCCACTATAAAGGAGAGGTTGTGCCACTCAAGAGGAGAGAGAAACCCTCACTTGCGGGAATGCAGAAACACTGGCGGAACGGCAAGGGAGGCAGACAACTTGGGAATGCTGAAGGAGCTAAGGAGCAGCGGCGTGCTGCCGGTGGACAGGAGTGGGAACTTCGGGCAAGAGGGAGTCAAACCGAGACAAGCAAGGGCAGAGGTAAGGAAAGGGGAGGGGCAAAGCTGAAAGGGATAGGCGTCTTGGAAGTTCACCTGGCCACCTGTTTCCCTGCAGCTGTTCTCCTTTCTGCCCCTCACCTTCCCTTCCTTTCTCCCTTCCCTTCTCTTCTCCTTCACTCCCTCGTTCACCTTAGTCTCCTTCTTCCTCCCCCCTTCCTTTCTCTCCTCCTTCCCATTCAATTACCTTACTCAGGTCATGCTCATCTGATTCGCCAGCTGGCACGGACGTCCGCATGCCTTAATGAGCCATTGAGCTCATTCATGCGTATCTAGAGAATGAATAAGCTCCCAGAGCCTGCACTTTGTCGTCACTGCGAGAGCCCTCAGACTGTGGACTTGTTGACTTGAGATCTTGCTTCAGTGCAGTCACATTGTGTGACAGGTGGATTTTGAGAACTATGTCTGCTCAGTCACACTGTGTAACATGCTGATTTTGAGGACTTCGTCTGCGCAGTCACACTGTGTGACAGGTCGATTTTTCAGAACTATGTCTGCGCAGTCACACTATGTAACACGCTGATGTTGAGGACTTCATCTGCGCAGCCACACTTTGTAACATGCTGATTTTGAGGACTTCGTCTGCACAGCCACACTTTGTAACATGTTGATTTTGAGGATTTCGTTTGCGCAGCCACCCTTTGTAACCTGCCGATTTTGGGGACTTCGTCGGCGCAACCACTGTATACTCAGTCGATTTTGAGGGTTTTGCCTGAGCAGTCTCACTAAGTACTCTGTCGACTTTCAGGACTCTGCTAGTGCAGTCTTGTTATGTACCCTGCTTATTTTTTAGGGTTTCACCCATGCAGTCACACTGAGTACTCTGCCCATTTTGAGATCTTCGCTTGCGTGCCCTTGTTGTGTACTCGGCTGATTTTGATACATCGCTAGTATTGTGAGTTTGGCCGATATTTGAGCCAATGTGCCGGCGCGCAGTTTGACTTATGAATTTTGTGTGGTTAATTTTGAGCGAATGCGCCACCTCGCGTCCGATCTGTGGAAACGGCTTGACCGATTTAGTGCGTCGGCATGCATTTGATCTGGCTGGTTTTGAGTCAGTGTTTTCAGTGGACATGCATAGTAAGATTTAATTTTGTTGGTCAGCTTCTACTTAGTTGATTACACATATTGCAGGCAGCAGTGTCTTGGCCCCAAGGGAAGGCCAAGTGTTACATTCAGTAAGATTTAATTTATTTAGCTTCTATTTGACTGATCGCATATCAGCGGTACAATGGCACTGGCCCTAAGTGAAGACCATTCACATTGTGCCGCTGCCAAGTGTTCTACTTGGATTGTTTATTTATGTGATGTGATCAGCCACTATTTGGTTGATCACCGATCAACGGTGCAGCTACACTTGGCCCTAAGTGAAGGTCATCCACACTGTGTTG
>BFEA01000336.1:976968-988063 GCA_003427395.1 Chara braunii
GTACTTGGATTACTTATTTATGTGATGTGATCAGCCACTATTTGGTTGATCACCGATCAACGGTGCAGCTACACTTGGCCCTAAGTGAAGGTCATTCATTCTGTGTCGCTGTCCCACATCCTATTTGGAATATTTTTGCGGTGTGATCAGCCACTATTTGGCTGATCACATGGCCCTAAGTGAAGGTCATTCACACTGTGCCGCTGCCCCGTGTTCCATTTGGATTACTTATTTATGCCGGTGTGATCAGCCACTATTTGGCTGATCATAGATCAACGGTGCAGCGACACCTGACCCTAAGTAAGGGTTATTCCCGTTGTGTCGCTGCCCCACATTCTATGTCGAACCGAGATGGGTTGTGATCAGCCACTATTTGGCCGATCACTGATCAATGGTGTGGTGACACTTGGCCCTAAGTGAAGGCCAAGTGAAGCCCTCAACTGTTGAGTACAGTGAGGGTTATTTTTTTTATTTTATCATGCGTCCAACAATTCTTTGGCTGGTCATGCATGCTATAGGTTGTGCTGCCTTGACCCTAAGTGAAGGCTAAGTGATTCCTTAAGTTGTCGGGCACAACAAGAGATGCCTTCATTTTAGTATGAGATCAACAACCGTTTGGCTGATCACGTATTCTGTGGACTGTGCTCAGTGATTTCACTCAATGCAGTAATGTGGGTAGATATTGGACTGCGTCTACACTCAGAGTGATAATGATGACATGTTTTCGCATTAGGATTTAGTCGCAGTGTCTGGTACGCTCTCATGCCCGGTACTGCTGATTCAGTGCGAGCCCGTGGCTGGTGTTGCTGATTCAATGCGCGCCCATGCCTGGTGTTGCTGATTCAATGTGTGTCCGTGCTTGGTGTTGCTGATTCAGTGCGCACTCGTGCTCAATATCGTTATTTGAGTGCGTGCCCATGCGCGCCCACGATCGGTATAGCTATTTGAGTGCGCACCCATACGCGCCAATGCTTGGTATCGCTATTTGAGTGTGCGCCCATGCGCGCCCATGCGTGGCATTGTTATTTGAGTGCGCGCCCATGTGCGCCCAGGCTCGAACTCACTATTTGAGTGCGTACCCATGCGCGCCCAAGCTTGATACTGTTATTCGAGTGTGCGCCCATGCGCGCCCAAGCTTGATACTGTTATTCGAGTGTGCGCCCATGCGCGCCCAAGCTTGATACTGATATTTGAGTGCGCGCCCATGCGCGCCCACGCTTGATACTGCTATTTGAGTGTGAGCCCATGCTCTCTCATGCTCGATATTGCCTTTAGAGTGCGCGCCCTGTTAAGATGATGACCCCAGAGCGTGCGCCCTGCTAGTATGATCAAGTTGGACTGAGCACTTGCTTTGCTGGACTCTTGAGATCCGTTGATGTAATGATTTGGCATCCTACTCCCGTTTATTCATTTCCTTGTTGATCAGTTGCTGCACAACCCCGTGCATATGATATTTTTCCTACATGGGGAGTATTTGCAGTTCAGTCCCTGCACGGACGACTTGGCACGGTCCAACCCCAGTACATTCAGTATTGATGACTGGTCCTTGTGCACGAGATGTGTTGTTGATCAGTTCTCCTGAGTTGTTGTTCAGCCGGGCCCCTTCAGGCGGGCCCATTCTCTGAGATTGCTGCCTTTCAGCCAGGCCCCTTCAGGCAGGCCCATTCTCTGAGATTGCTGCTATTCAACCAGGCCCCTTCAGGCGGGCCCATTTCTGAGATTGTTGCCTTTCAGTCGGGCCCCTTCAGGCGGGCCCATTTCTTGGAATTGCTGATGTTCAGCCAGACCCCTTCAGGCGGGCCCATTCCTTGACATTGTTGTTGTTCATCCAGACCCCTTCAAGCGGGTCCATTCCTTGAGATTGTTATTGTTCAGCTGAACCCACTCAGGTGGGCACTTACATTGAGTTGTTGACCACCATTCGGTCGGGCCCAGACATTGGGGGGAGCATGAACCCTCGCAGGGGTGTAGCTATTGTTCAAGCTGGCCCGTCATCCTAAGACAACCCCTACCTGGGGAAAACTAGTTGAGAAGTTCTGCTACCGACATGTGGGGCATCAAAGCTTGGTCATCAAGGTCAATGAGTCCCCAACCTCACGACACAAACTAGTGATTACCTATTTTGTAAAAGGGGCAAGAAAGAATGGAGTGAAGGGCACCCCTTACGACAGGATTGCAGACTATATATTCTGCAGGGAGAGCTATTGGAGGGACAACTGGCTGCATGTGGTGTTCCCTCGCGTACCATCAGTGCCCGGGGGTATACTCTTCAACTTCAATGGGTGCAATCCTAAACCCCTCAGCGAGGCACGCAACAAGAGGAAGGGATAGAACGATGAGCGACTCAAAAGAGAGATAGCCAGATCTGGGATTCCAATCACTACGTGCATGCAGCGATCAGAGACAAATGAGTCTGACCAAGACCCTTGTAGTGTGAGCGACGTTGACCTTGGCGACTACTTCGACTGGGACACTCACAGAGACTGAGTCTGTTGGCGGTAGCGGAGCAATGGAGACCGGTAGGCAGCGGCGGCAGAGAGCGACATTGAGGAGGATTGCGTACCTTCTTGCAAGACATTTGCTCGAGGGTGATTGATTCCTATATGTCAGCCGCACCTAGGACCGAGACGACTATCGGACCTCCAAGAGGGGAAGGCCCTGTCCCATACCTTGGGGATGGTTACAACCATTTGGTTGGGACTGATTTTGCTATGCAGGCTTATCGAACGGCTCTTTATAGAGATCGATTCCTTGAGGTTTCATATGTCTACATTGACCAGAGGGGACAAATCAATATATTGATCGGAGCTACAGGTGAAATCACCTATGCAGAGGAACTCTATCTCATGAGCGTTGCAGATGAGGAGAGGGCTAGGTGCATGGCGTACATCAGCAAGAGCGATCCTGCAACACCCATGGATATCAGCTACATGGTCCCAGAGTGAATAGCAACCAGGGTTCCCAATGGCGAGGGGGATCAGCGAGTGCTAGACATGGAGTCTCGGAAAGTCGAGCCCACTCACGAGGGGGTACCGCTTATCATTATTGATTGAGACTCTCCCTCTAGTCACTATGATGTACCATAACATTATTATGATTTATTAGCGACTGCAGTCCTCCAATGGTTATTCCCTGCATTCCCTGTGTACTGCTCTTCAGTCTCGTGTCTTTGGTCATGCTCTTGAAGAGTCTCGTTTCTGGTCTTTTCGTCCCCTCAGTGTCATTTATTTTTATGACGCATGTCCTGTATGCATGACATGATATGGTATTTATCACTCCTCATCATTTAGGTTACACTCAAGGCTACTTAAAGGATTCCTGGATAATAGGGACTCCGGTGACCTTGAATCTAGCCTTTATACGGGGTCAGGTGCAGGTGATAAAACTGAACGCCTCACTCTAAGCCGTGTCGCCGCTGGCAGGAGAGATAACCCTGACTACTCGACTGTGTGACAAAGGCTGCTTGTGAATGCACTTATATACAACTTTCTTAAAGCTTACCAAAATCCTGTGTGACAGCCTGCCTGTCCACCAAGCCACTTCACTCGGCTGAGGAGGGACATCGGACTAGGCCCTAGAAGCGGTGGGAGCGCGATAACGGGACCACAACCCTTTGTCGCGGTCTCAGCTTTTCCGGGTGCGCCGATTCTCCCTCCTCTTCGCACGACCGCAGCGTCACCTTGCTCTCCCCCTTATGGGATGCCCCGCGCCGCTCGTGCGCCTACTTCCCCTCCTCCTCCTCCTCCTATTCGCTCGATCTACGTCCGACGTCTCGTGGCCGAGCTTGCCCAAACCCTGGCCGACCTCTCCCTCTTACGCCTTCTACTACACGTACCCTTACAGGTGGCCGCGCCTTTGGGCGCACCCCCTTCTTCCTCTACTCTTCCATCCATGCAGGCTTGTTTCCCTCGCCCTGCACCCCCTCCACCCCCATCCTACCTCCTTCCTACTCCATCGATTGCTGTGACGTCTTCTGTCACAGCTCCCGCCTAGCCTGCCGCTGTTTCCCCCGCCGCTCCGCCATACGGCCAGGGAGTACAGTCAGCTGCGCCCCCTTCTCCAGGACCTGGGCCGACTTACTCGACCAAAGCGCAAACCTCTGCTCCTCGATCTCCTCGCCACCAAAACGGTGGCACACCACTTGTCCACTTCATAGACATTGCCTTGTATGTCGATATAGGGATACACGTGTCTCAGTGGCTGCAGTCTGCCACCCGCACGCTCCAGCCCATGGACGTCCCACCCGACAAGTGGGTGGCTCACCTCCCCACGCACCTGCGTGGCGGTCCTTTCGACAACACGTACGCTCCCTCCTTCTCTCACGACACTTCCCAGCGTCGTTCCCCTTTCCGCAGTCGTCCCCGTCGTTCCGCAGTAGGGCCTCCACTTCTCGCACCGCTTCAGTGCGTTCGAGTATAGTGAGCAGGACGCTATTGCCCCGATGCACCTGAGGTTGACCATAGCAACGACCTCGACCTCTATGAGGCCGTCCACTACCACCTGGAGGACTCTACCCTCCTTATAGCTCAGCGCCTCCAACTCGCCCTCTCCACCCTCTCTCGGGCACTCAGCCGCTCTGGTCACGCTGGCGCGTCGCCCCCCGAGGTCCCTCAACAAGACCTCCCTCATGGCTTTGTCCCTCCTCGCGGTGTCCTTTTCGCTGAGGAGCGCGGGGCCATTTTGGGCTAGCGTGGGTGTTTTTGTTGCCACCAGGACGGTCATACCTCCTTGCGGTGCCCTTACACCACCGCCCTCTACCACAACTACGCTGAGCTTTCTCGCCAACGTCATGCTCAGTCCCCCCTTGGCGCCTCGAATCCCCACGGCGCCTCCCAGCCACGGTGCTGTGTACACCTGCGCCCTCCTCATTAGTTGACTTCCCGGCATCTCCATCGTGGTTTGCCCCTCTCACTACTGGAGTTGAGGTATCGCAAGATCCGACAGAGTGGACTCAACCCTCTGTCGCAATACCGTATGCGCCTCCGCAGACCACCATCTCCCCTCCTACCTCTCCACGACTACCGACACGTCGATCCATTCGCTCAGCCTGTTGCGACGAGCAGCTTGCGACTCGTGAGGACGTTGTGTCCTCCCTTCTGGACTTGAGCGTGCTCCAGGCTCGTAAGGAGCGACTCACCCTCCATGTCGCTGCACTCCGTCGCCTTCTCGCCATCCTCTATGAGCCTGATCGCACCCTCCTGATCATTCCAATACGACTCAGGACCTCCATGAGGGTGTACTTAGCGCTGTGGGATTCCGGTTCTCAGGGCGACTTCATTCACCCACGGGTAGTGAAGGAAGCACGTTCACCCACGACAGGGTCTCTGACTCTCGTCTCCATCACCCTAGGAGATGATAAGACTCAACGCTTCTTCGATCAGAAGGTCACTGACCTCCCTTTCCTCCTCACTCTCAGGCCGATTGATCATCCCCCGTCGTTTCATCGTCACCGCTCCTATGCACATTTCGATGTGATGGAGATGGGGTACTTCTTCATTCTCGGTACTCTGTGGCCTCGTAGGTTCCGAGGCACCGAGACCGATTGGGCGACCAACACTCTCGTTCTCAAAACAAAGTGTGAACAGACGTATCGCGTACCTTTCATAGGTACCACCACGACACCACGCCCCGATCCTCCTCTCCCGGAGCCTTCCGCGCCCACACCATCTCCTACTATCATTGTCACCTCGCCTCGGTAGTTTGCCCACTTCATCCGACAGGACGACGTCACCTTCTTTACGGTGAACGTTACGGATCTCTTGCACTACGATCCACCATGTCCAAACGTCGAGCCCATCTCTCTGGAGCCAGATCCTCCTTCTATCTCCATGACTTCCATCTCAACTTCCCTCCCTCCGCCTGTCGAGTCCACCTCGTCGCCGCGCCCCGATGCTGACGCTGAGGAACTCGCACGCTATACGGCCGACCTGGAACCTGCAGTTCGTGACCTCATTCGAGAGTAACACGACGTTTTCCCATCGTCGTTCTCGTACGCCGGTATCCCACCGATGTGCGACGTCGAGCACTCCATCCAGCTTGTGCCTAACTATCGGGTTCACCACCAGACACCCTACAGACTCTCGATCCCCGAGGCCACTGAACTCAAGCATCATTTTGAAAAGCTCCTAAGGCTGGGTTTCGTTAAACCCGGCAACTCCCCGTGGGGTGCACCCGTCCGCTTTGCTCACAAAGCGGATGAAACTCTACGTCTCTGCGTCGATTATCGAGGTCTCAACTGCTACACAGTAAAGAACAGCTACCCCATGCCTCGTTCTGACGAGCTGTTCAACATCCTAGCAGGCAACCGCTTCTTTACGAAGATTAATCTTCGTAGCTGTTACCATCAGATCTGCATCGCTGCAGCGGACCAACCGAAGACAACGTTCTGATCGTGCTTCGGCCACCATGAGTTTACGGTGATGCCATTTGGCCTTACCAATGCACCCGCTACCTTCCAGACGGCGACGAATGACATCTTCAAGAACATCCTGGAGCAGTACGTTCTCGTTTACCTCGACGATATCCTGATCTACAGTCGTACCCTTGAGGAGCATCTGAGGCACCTTCGTGATGTTTTTGACCGCTTGTGCAGACATGGCTTCTACGCCAAGCAGAGCGAGTGTCGCTTTGCCCATCACAAAGTCTTAGGACACTATGTGTCTGACTAAGGTCTCCACATAGACGACGTGAAGATCACTGCTATTGCGGAATAACCCATCCTCACATCCACCAAGCAGATTCGCAGTTTCCTACACCTCGCTGGTTTCTATAGTAATTTCATCCAGGGATACGCTAGGTATTCCTACATCCTTACCTCTACCCTCCTTCGGAAGAACCAGCTATGGTTTTGGAACCCCTCCACGAGGATGCAATCCGCGCCTTCAAGAAGGCGGTGACATGTGCACCGTGCTTTCTCAGATTTTCCCCTCTTCTCCTGATTCCTCTCATCCTCGCATCCCTCACTTCTCACCCACTACCCCTACCACTGCTTCCCACCTGACACCTACTCGTCCAGCAACTGACTAGCCTTCTATTGACTATTGTTTTACCATCGCCGAGGACGGCACTGTCGAGTCTCGCTCAGGTGATTGTCCGATAGCCTTCTACTCCTGTCAACTTCTGCCGGTCGAGCTAAACTATACTCTTGATGAACATGAGGTTCTCGTAGTGGTTTATGCCACTCGTCACTGGTGTCACTACCGGCACGGGGCACCATTCACAGTGCTCATGGACAACTCTGTTGTCCAGGCGTTTCTGACAAAGTCGAAGCTTACTCCTCGACAGCCTCACTGGTGGCTCGACCTATCCGAGTTTAGTTTCAGTACTGAGCACATCAAGGGTGATACCAATCGGGTCGCATATGCCTTATCCCGGCGCCTTGACCATAATCTGGAGCAGATCCAGCTCGCTGCCATCTCGGTGACCGACGAGTTTTGCACTCAGTACCGCCACTGCCCCGACTATCGCGACATTCATGCAACCCTTCGGAGTGGCAAGACCGTCTCGAACTACTCTCTTAGGGGCAACGGTCTTGTGTACTGGCACGGTTCACAGGGCACAAGAGAGCCCCACATTTGTGTTCCCTCCACTGGACAGCTACGTGTTCGGGCAGTCGCAGAGTTCCATGATCAGGCAACCGTTGATCATATAGGTTTCCACAAGATGTTGGCTCATGTGACCCGCCTGTACATCTGGCCAAAGTGCAATGACTTTGTGAAGGACTACGTCGCAAAGTGTCCCACCTGTCAGGAGGTGAACAGTGCGAATCATGTGCCTTATAATTTGTTTCAGCTTCTTCCTATTCCTGAGGGGCGTTGGCAGTCCATCTCGATGGACTTTATCGGTCCTCTTCGTCCTCCTATTCCCCGTGGTCATGATGCTATCCTGGTCGTCACTGACCACTTCACGAAGTGCGCACGCTTTGTTCCGTGCCACTATGCCATCAGTGCACGTAAGGTCGCCGACATCGTGTTTGACCGAGTTGTGCGTGACCACAGCTTACCTCTGAGCATCATATCTGACTGTGACCCGTGCTTTACCAGCCGATTCTGGCGACGGCTCCACGAGGTGTACGACACTCAACTCCGCTTCTCCTCGTCTTACCATCCCCAAACTGATGATCAGACCGAGGTCATGAATAGGACTCTCAGAGATATTCTCCGAAAAAAAAATTGTGACGACCAGCAGTGGGATCTCCATCTTGCCCACTCGAAGATAGTCAACAACCACGCCGTTTCGCCAACCACTGGGATGTCGTCTTACTATTGCGACCTCGGCAATCACCCTTGTGTTCCCGCGGACTTCCTTCGACCGTCATAGATGCGCCCCGACACAAGTTGTCCCGCGCTGGATGATTGGGTTGCACACATGATGTCACTCATGAAGACTGCACATGAGCACATATTCGCTTCTCAGACTCGCATGGCCGCACGTGCGAACCAATCGAGGATGGATCATCCATTCAAAGTTGGTGATGATGTGCTTCTCGACGGCCGCCACTTACAACTCGAAGCGGACACGCTTCGCAAGTTCCGGTGTCGCTTCTTTGGTCCATGCCGCATTCTCCAGGTCGTCGGTTCTGATACGACATCTAGCCCGGTCAGCTTTTGTGTGAAGTTGTCCGACTACCTACGCCAGACTTGTGTGCACGATGTCTACCACGTCTCGTTACTGTGTCCCTACCGCAGACCGTTTGAGTATTTCGTTGGACGACCATACGAGTACCCTCCACCCATCATGGTGGATGGCCACGAGGAGTTCCTCATTTCAGACATCATTGGTCGCCGAGTCACCGACGACAACCCTCCTCACGTCGAGTATCTCGTACATTGGAAGGGTTACCCTGATGAGGAGGCTACTTGGGAGTCCCTCGAGCACTTGCAGGACGCTCGCATGTTGGTGCGTGTCTATGACCGTGCTCGTCGTATTAGGTTGACTGCTCCTCCTCAGCCCACCCTCCTCCTTCTCCCTCGGCTGAGGAGACCGCTGAAGTTGAGCCTGCTCCATCTAAGGTGGACCTTCGGCAGCAGTCGGATGCTTCTGAGCGTCTACAACACACTCATCGTTGTTCTGCTCGATACGATGATTGACTCTGACTTATCTTCCCACGTCTTTCACTGCTTAGTATTTCATCCACTCCAGTTTTGCTACTTTAGCTCGTCGACGTTCTGGCTCTTCCTCGACGGCATTCCAGCCTTCTCTTCATGAACGTCATTGGTAGCTCCACGGACTTCGTCATGATCAACTCTGCCTACTTCAGATGTTGTCACTCTCTTACCACTTTACCCTATACAGTACCCTGGTTGTGTCGCCTAATGGTCTCCCTTAGTCGGGTTCCTCTGAGTTGAGCTCTCCCTTGGTATACGCATAGGCATCGGGACTGTAGCATTGCCCTGGCTTCCCACCTTACGGATCTAGCTCTGACTTCCCCCACTTAGGAGTCATTTGCATGATTTCATTACCCATTACATTTCTACCACCAACCGGTCCCCATGCCCTAGTTAGGCAACCTTACATACTTTATTTAGGTGCGCCCAATATACAAGGCTCCCTTATCCCCTTGCGTGGTCGACCCTACATAGTGGTCACCCCTTCAGTCGAGCATTACCCGCCCTGATGGTCTATCTACTAGGGTCATTGGTTTTGTTCGCTTCCAGTTCCCTACCCTCATTGAGTCTGATGACATGTGTCTCCCTGTCTTTATGTGTGGATGCCCTTAGGAGTTATCGCCCCCTAGGCTGCATTTGCCACCCTTAGAGACCATCTCACCCTGTGGTTTGCGACACACCCATCCTGTGCCACATGATTATCTTGTTATTGTTTTGTTGCTCCGAGTCTCGGACTGAGACGACTGCCTCTGACATTTCTAGGATTTAGTTGTCTTTGCTTTGACTGTTCTTAGGACTAGTACACTAGTCACCTGTTTCCAGACTGAGGCTACCGTCTCCAACATTCTAGGATTTAATTGTCATTACTTTCTTCTTTCCTAAGACATGTATACTACAACACAAAAATTGTCGTTTTTTTTTTTTTTTTTAATCGTGGGACCTCCCCCCCTTTAAACTGTTTAAAAATTGTTTATCAACTGTTTATCCTGACACATGCCCCATGCTCAACAGGAAGTGATGGAAACCAACGCTTGTGAGTTATAAAGTCCACATGAAGTGACATGTTAAACAGTTAAACTTTGTGTTGAACAACTGTTGACAATCTGTTTATAGTATATTGATCAACAGTTCAGTTCTGCATGTTTATGTTGGTAAACTGTTGATAAGATGTTGATACTGTGTTTATCAACAATTTATCATATGACTTCATGTTGGATGTTATGTTGGAGTCGTGATGAAAATGTGATGACATTATAATGAATTCGTGTTGAAAATATGATGGTATTAAAATGAAATTATGGTGGATGCCTGCTGTTGTGGTTCTCGATTGATATTAATGCATGCATGCGTCCATCGGAGCATAGGAGAGTATTCAGGTCTGGAACGCCGTATCTCACTTAGTTTTCAGACTACCTTGTGTTCGTTGCAATGTGTGTTGCATGTACATAGTACCATCATATTGTATTGCGTGTAAGAAGTGACACTTATGGAGTTAGAAAACAATACTTGAAAAAAACAAATGTAGAGTCGGGGTAGAGTATCCATCACTGTCTTCACAGACACTCTAGTACACATTGTTGAAGTGGATATCGTGTACACATGCTCGCTGTGATAATGATAATAAGTGAGGATAAAAGGTTATGGAACATACGGCGCTTATGCCATGTCAGGAACACGAACATATAATTACTTGTATGTCCACAAATACTGATTGATGTCAAAATGATCCATAAATAGAGTGTCTTTGTCTCTCATTTCATTGCAATCTCTATCTTTCTCTCTCTCTCTCTCTCTCTCTCTCTCTCTCTCTCTCTCTCTATCTATCTATCTATCTATCTATCTATCTATCTATCTATCTATCTATCTCTATATCTATTTATCTATTTATCTATCTATCTATCTATCTATCTATCTATCTATCTATTTCTCTCTCTCTCTCTCTCTCTCTCTCTCTCTCTCTCTCTCTCTCTCTCTCTCTCTCTCTCTCT
>BFEA01000336.1:988251-1014408 GCA_003427395.1 Chara braunii
CGGTTTGTTTATTGGGGGTTACGCTCGCTCACATCCATATACATGGTCCTGTACCGGGGGCCATATCATCACAATAAGGCACAAAGATTGTAAGAATGTGGCACCCTGTACCCAACTCTTTGCACCCCAGCCACACTTACTCGTTTTCGATCTCGCTTTGTTTCTCTTTTGGTGACACTTTGTTGACCGAAGCTTGGTTCTGTACTGGGGGCCGTCTAATCACATTAAGGCACAACTGTCATAAGATGTGGCACCCAGTACGCAACTCTTTCTACCCCACCCACAGTAACTCGTTTTCTTCCGACGAGACCAATGCTAAATCCTTCGTCTCCATACTTCAAATCTCTCTCTCTCTCTCTCTCTCTCTCTCTCTCTCTCTCTCTCTCTCTATCTATCTATCTATCTATCTATCTATCTATCTATCTATCTATCTATCTATCTATCTATCTATCTATCTATCACCACAGATAAGCGAGTCTCACTTCCTTTCCCTTCAGGTGACACTTTCGCACTTCCAGTCACACGGTTTTGTACTGGGGGCCATATAATTACATTAAAGCACCACTGTCATAAGATGTGGCACCGAGTACGCAACTCTTTCAATCCACCGACACTGACTCGTTTTTTTCACACGAGAACCATGTTGAATCCTTCGTCTCCATACTTCAAATCTCTCTCTCTCTCTCTCTCTCTCTCTCTCTCTCAAAATGTTCGGATCGTTGTGATACCAGTTGCTAACACGTTGTCCCACCACATCTTGACTCATGTCGCCTCTGTTGAAATAACACAACTATCACCGGCCTTCTTTCAAGGTCATGCGCATAAAAGTTGCAGTTGTGTCTGCGGGTCTAAGATTTCGAATTCAAAGTCATATCCTGTGTTGCTCTTCTCGTCGACTGCACTTCTCTCTCTCTTTGTTTTCCCTGCATTGTAGTATTGTGTTGCCACATTCGCCACACGTGTGTCGTGGTCGAGCTTGAAATGTAGAAACTCATTACCATATCTCGGTTTCGTGCAGCATTTACTATGTCGTTATTTATATCGGCCATTTTCAGCAACTGGTGTGACGCCTTGCTTGACTTCTTTGTCTGTTCTATTTATGTGTGAATCACGAGTTTCGCAAACACTAATTGCTGCAAGGTTACACCAAGGTTTCCGCTGTCCTTTCTTATTTGGAACGCTTTTGTAACTGCCGTCTTGAAATGAGGTGCTCCTCATAGGTTGTCGTCCTTCCTTCTCCATGTTTTGTCTTTGTTCATTTGGGCGCGAAGTTCGTTTTGCACGATGATGTTGTGATCTGACTGTGTGCCACGTACGAGCAGGAGACCTTTCTCTGCCCAAAACCAGTGTCTCAACTTCCAAGTCAACTCGCCACGGACCGTTGTCATCATTCGGTTGCACTCTACAAGCACACATCGCACACCATTCTCCTTTATATACTTCCCCAGTCCTTCCTTGACATCTCCTCCCAATAAGTTTGCAACCAACTGCAATGAATTGAAGAAGTCATCCTCTGAAGGGTAGAATGTTGCATCCCTCCCTCTCGAGTGCACAAAATCTTTTGCAACGGACCTCAACACTCTGTCTTTTATCCTTTTTCCAAAAAAGTTGCATTCGTCTCACATGCCAGCCGTCCAACGCCCTCGGTCTTTCGCCTCCCTTTGACAATGTGTCCCTTCTTTTACAGTTTCGCGGTCTGCAACAACGTGTATAACAACAACAAGTTAGAAGTTCGTATCCCCCACTCATATACATTTGTTTGACCGTGACAAACAACCACAACCCCACATACAGATTCAAATCCATACACACTTCGTTCATTGTTATCCTTATCGAAAAAAAACGTTTTTTGTTCACAACCTTTTTACACTAACAGCAGGTGATGAGAACAGTTCATGCAAAACAAAACGCCAACCGAGCATTCGCATAATGTCTTAATTATTCTCATACACTGTTTACTCACGTCCTTCAGTTGCCCTCTCCTTCGGAACTAATTGTTTGTCTGCAATGCTTTCCTCCCTGCCTTCACCACTTGCTCCTCCTTACGTTTTTCTCAACGTCTTCTTTCTCTGGTCCTCGCGATGCCTTTCTTCTCTGCTACTGCTTTGGGATGGTTCTTCGTTATCTACATCCTCGTCATCCTCATCCTATGCGTTGCTATACCTATTGTCACTATCCTCGTTTTTGTCGCTGGCATCTTCATTATTTAATTATCCTTCCTCGAATGTGTTTGTATTGCCTCCTTCACCGTCCTCTGTGTCATCATATTCTTTTGTTTCGCTGCCGTGCTCCTTACCTACTGCGTCTCGTGACATATCTCGTTCTAGCTCTTCAACTGCCCCGACACCTTCTGATCCCCGAGATCTATTGTCTCCTTCTTCTCTCATTCTTTCTGAATGGTTCTCCTCCTCTTCACATGGGTGATGTTCTTGCGAGGTTGTCCTTCACTCCCTTCTCCGGATGACCTTTTCTTTAGCGCCTGTGGCGGAGATTGCTCGCGTCGCATGCGATCCTTTGTGAGTGCGGGAGAGGTGGGGGCTGACTCTCGGGGTCGTTTTTTAGCATCAAACTTATTGGACTCCGTTGGCACTCGAACCACTGCACGGTCCCCACGTGACTTCATCAACGATGACGTCTTGTTTTTTTCAGTTACCCTTTACTGGTTCATCCCCTTGTCTTTCTTGACCATAGTGCTTTGGCTCATCCGTGTTGATGGGTGTATTTCCTCTCGGTACTTCAGGGACGATTGGAGATCTTCGTACCTGCGGTGGGGTGCCATTGCAAAGCTACATGACATAACAACGTTTCAATTACAAGTGAATTACTAAAAAAAAATCTATAATGTATACAAAACGGTTAAATGTGAATCATGTCGAACATTAGGGGGGGGGGGAGGAGGGAGGGAGGGAGAGAGAGAGAGAGAGAGAGAGAGAGAGAGAGAGAGAGAGAGAGAGAGAGAGAGAGAGAGAGAGCTCTCTCTCTCTCTCTCTCTCTCCATACGGTGTCTAGTAGATAGCACATTCGTGCACAGAAAAAGCGAGCTATATATCAGTCATCGGAAACGTCTCTCTCTCTCTCTCTCTCTCTCCAAACATGGCCAACATAATCGGGTGTCGCCCCACTACCCAGATCACCCACGACACACGATGGACAGTGAATATGATTGAAAATAGTGCAGAAACGCTAACATGTGCATTCAAAGTGTGTTGTCAGAACTTCCATTGCAGTAAGGACTTAAAATAGAAATTTTACCACCTGTGCAGGCTCACCGCCTGCCCCCCCTCCTCCAACCCCCCACTTCCTGTCTTCCTTGTCTAAGGTAGTTGGCCGCTGTTTTTGGTTATGTGATCTCTCATGACACGTGCTATCCCCCAAGGTGCTGCAACTGTTGTGTACCCTTTTGCCGTTGTCCTACCAAACACCCTTACAAGGGTATTTGGCGTGTTGTGTGCAAGTCACGCCAGAGCAGCCTCGCCCGTTCGACGGCGCGCACAAGAGGAAGCTTAGGTTTTGCTTGGGTGAGCGGTGCGCGCTGGGTTATTAACGGCGAGGTGCGACCAAATGCAGCCTGGGGGTGCACGACGTCGCGGGCCAGCAGGATGCACGACATTCATTTTTTGTTTTATTAGTTGATTCATGGTTATCTTTTGCATCTTGTATAAGCACGAGGTCCTTTCCTTGAACTTCTGAGTCTTCTCTGGCTTAAGAGTTTGAATACCCTAAGGCTAAGGATGCAGGTTCCTTGTGAACCAGGTCGCTTGTCGGCCACCAAATAAATTTAAGAAGGATTATATTCCACTTTCTGATTTGCTGCAGGCTTTGACCTCTTGTCGTTCTTGAATTTGTTCCCTGTCTGAATTTTTACAGCACAAGAGTTACCTCACCCTTCACCTTGATAGCAAAGTCGAGGATATTGTCAATCTGGTCTCAGTGCTCGTGAAACTCATTTTGTCCGCCATGCTAGGGGTAGGGCATACCAAACCCTTTTTCCTGTTCCCTGGTCTGAGTGAAAAGTCTTCTCAGTTTCTTAAACAGCTTAGGGGATACCAAACCCTGTTCTTTTTCTTTCATCTGAGTGAGGCGTCCCCTCAACTTCTCAGATGAAAAAGAAGGGGATACCAAACCCCTTTTCTTTTCTTTGGTCTGGGAACTTCAAGTAAATTTTTATGTACCTGCAAAACAAACGAGTCACACAGACAACAGACTGTGTCCCAGAAACCAGGCTCCCGAACGATTGACAGCCAAACAACAAGCAAACAAAATAAAACCCAAAATAGAATAATAAAATAATAAAATAATAAAATAATAAATCAATTGACACAACAAGACAACTTCTTCACACCCAAGAGTTATTGATTGCCTTGGTTTCGGCCCACCACTGGCTAGGAATAACAGACCTCCCGTCAGTCTGACGTACCCTATTCGGTCCGCCTTAGGCCAAGACCAGTCAAACCATTTGTTTTGACCGCCCCTTTGACCTGCCTCCAGGTCAGGACAAGCATACCCACTACTCGAGTATGGTAGCTCTTTGGCACTCACGTCAAGACACCCAGACTATAGCGGGTCTGGTAACCCTATGACAGTAGACCTCCCGTCAGTCAGACCTTCCCATACCTGGATTTGAGCACTGCGGTCGGGGACCGGCTCACCCACCAGTTTTTGGCCTCGGGCGCTGGCTGCCTCGCCCAGATTTTCGAACGTGGGACCCTGTCTAACCACCGTTCCAGGCTCTGGCAAACCTCACTGGATTGCATCCTCTGATTGTGGTAGGGTTCCAGCCGACCTCTTTTGACCTCACTGGCCAGACCCCTAGAGCCTTAGCCTCAGTCAACTATAGAATTCGACACTCGCGTCGGGGACCTGCTGACCCCACTAGATTGCAACCTACTGCGGTAAGACTCTGGCGAGCCTCGACAATCAATGCATCTTTAGGTTAGAGAAGAGAAACCCTAAGCACAGACAATCAGATAAGCATTTCAAATCCCACAATCAGGCAATCCATGCCCCAAGCAACAGGACAAACATCTCTCATGAGATGTCCCTTCAGTCTCAAGAGGCACTGGACGGCAATAAGCAGCAGCCGACAATGTATTCCCTTGAGACCTGCCTTTAGCCTTAGGGAATACAAGGTGCTGATCCTAGAGAGGTACCTTCCCTCATCTAAGAGTAATTCCAAGAGACCTCCCGTCAGCCTCAAGAAACCATAGAGATACTGGTTCCATAGAGGTCCCTTCCATCATCTGATATTGAAGGTAGGCAACTTAGCCAGAAGGCACTAAGTCCCCCAGATGACAACTCTCTGGTCAAACCAGGCTGAACCTCTTTATGCCCACCTTCCTAATAATTTCCTCGGACAGGCAGCTTAGCCAGCAAGTAGTCCCTCTACTGATAACTCTCTGATCAGATAGAGCTGAACTTTCTTGAGCCTCTCCGACGTTCTTAGTTATGAGGGATTAATACTGATTACTTTTTGATGTGCCACAACCATGAATTCCCTGGACTGGATACTGCATTAATATTCTTAAGGATGATTTTTTATCACTCTTTTCACTGTAAAGTTGTTCTCCTGCTCAGAGGTAAGATACTCATGGATCAACTGTGGCTCTGCATCAAAAACTTTGATCTCACTGTCTCTGGAGGAAAATTAATTCAGATGCACAGACGAACGTAAATAATCTGGAATTTTTTTCTCAAGTCTCTTGTGTCAAAATTTGACATGCTGATCATGCAAGAATAATCAATGTCTGTCAAGCTATAACTCTTTTTAGTGTCTTGCTGTCTCACTGTGCTTACTCTTAGTCTTCTGGAACTGTCTTTTTTCTGGATGACTGTCCTTTCTTTCCTTTCTTCCCGGTCATTGTGGGAACTAGGTCAGGGTCTCTGAAGATAATCTTACAAAGTTTTGACCCTGATACCATGTCATGGACTCTTGAACCATTCATCTCAGATATCTCATAAACCTTGTCTTCTGCTTCACCTGTAATTCTGTAGGGACTAAGCCATCTGGGCTCTAACCGTTTATTTCGCTAAGTCTCAAGAGAACTGTCGAATAGAAGAACAATCTCACAAACTTTCAATTTCTCGTTTTTTATGTATATTTTTTTATTCCATCTCTCTTGATCTGACAATCTGCTAGTTGTCATTCTCTCAGCAACATCTATTACTGCCTAATCAACTTTTGATATCTGTTTCATTCTGATCTGAAGAAGCTCAGCGAATGAGTATTCCCTGTCACTCTCTTGACTCGGCCATGTTCTGATTATACTTTCAATAGGCAGAGTAGCATATCGGCTACACCACAGAGTGAAAGGAGCATAACCTGTAGTTCTCTTGACATTAATATTCTCAGCATAAACTGCAGCTCTCAATACCTTTGGCCAGATACTGAGGTTTTCTTCACACCATTTAGCCAATGAATCTTTTAAAGTCATGTGACCTCTTTCAACCGGCGCATTCGCTTGAGGATGATATGTAGTTACGTATCGAATTCTGACACTCAGTCGGAGAGTGGTTTTTCTTACTATCTCATTTCTGAATTCATACCCCCTATCTGAGACAAACTCGTTGATGAAAGGATATCCGAGATAAATTTCCTCTATCCAGTCAGCCACCTGCTCACCTGTCTTCCTCCTCAGAGCCTTTGCCGCTAGCCATAAAATTTATTTTTCATGTTCAATATGTACCTTATCCCTCCCTTGCCTAGTGGCATGGTGATGAGATCCAGATGAACTCTGCTGCTTGGTTCTACCAAGATTGTGCGAAATAAAAACTCAATCATCCTTGTAGTAGACCTCTTCTGACATAACACACATGACTTATAAAATTTGTAGATCATGTCTCTCACGCCAGACCAAAAGTAAACTTTAACTGTCTTAGAGTAGGTTGATTCAACAACTCTATGGCCACGAGCAACCCCCTCATGTAGAGCAGCAATTATCTCCAGTTGTCTTTTTTTCCCACAACCGCTCTTAGTGGGGGTTGTCCTCCCTTGCCATTCACAAAGAGGTGACCTCGCTTTAGCCTGGACTTTTTCCTTAAATTCTTACAGTAGTATTCTGTTAACTTCTCTCTTTCCATTTCTTCCCAATCTCTTGGTAAATTTTATCGTATTCTTCAAAAATGAATGACATCTCTTCCTCTCTCATCTCGCCTTCTTCTTCATTCTTTGAGCCTGAACTTTCGCTCGTCTTATGGGCTACTAGAGCTATTGCATTGATCTTTGCATACCAGTCATTCTTCTCTTCCTCCTCTTCTTTTTCGAGAATTGATTCATAGACATTGACATCAGGGATTTCTTCCCAGTTGTCTCATTTTCAGGTCATAAAATCCACTTATAGGAGTTTGGTACTTCATAATCTTCATCATCTTTCTCATCCAGAAAATTATCAACATAAGAAGATTCTTCAATAATTCCTTCAATATCTTCTTCTTCTTCATGTTTCATCCATTCGATTCGACGTAGGCCATCTGCCCTGTTCTTCTCAGTTGGAATCTTTTTCAAAACAAAACCAAAAGTCCAAATTAAGGCTATCCATGTGTTTACTGTTGGATCTACTTATTAATGCTTCTTAATTGCACCAATCACAGCAGATGCATCAGTTCTCAGAATGAATCTCCATACAGTGTCTGAAGCACATGAAACAGTGGATAATGACCAGCAAGCTCTTTTTTGAACTGGGTGTAGCCTCTTTCTTTGGAGTGAAAGTCCTAGTCTCTAACCTTAGTGGTCTTTCTCTACGATTCTTATCCTTGTGTATCAGTACACCAACAAGAGCAACTGACCCTCCATCTGCCTCAATGATGAAGGGTCTACCCTCTTCATCATCATAGTAGGGCACTCCCAACACTACACCACCATCTTTTTGTTTTTCGTGTAGAGTTTCTGCAGCAGTCTGTCTTTTCTCAGTCCAAGATAAGTTAGCCCCTTGTCTCACCATTTTCCTCAGAGGTTCAGCAAAAGTAGCAAAATGAGGTATGAAAATCCTCCAGAACCCACAGACACCCAAAAAGCTCCTTACACCTGTCACCCGCTTGAGAGGCAAAGGCCAGTTCCACTGTTGTCTATCTTTTTGGAGTCAGGGCTCCTACCCTTGGAGAAACATTTGAAGCCCAAAATGGTGACCTCTTCTTGGAAGAGAAGTGACTTTGGTTTACTTACAGTCAGATTATACTTCTGAAGTCTCTCCAGGATCAGCTTTACGCCTTCAGCATGCTCCCAGACAAACTTCCTGACGTCATCCCCAACCAAAGTCTCATCTCTTACTATAGGTCCCTTCAAAGGATTATCATCAATATAAGGACTGGTTAACTCAGGTCAGATGTCATGCATGACTTTAATCATATCCCTCTGAACCACTGCCACACGGTTAGTCCAACCTTGAGGTATAACGCACATCTGAATGAGACCCCTTGGCGTGTGCATGACAGTCATTGGCCGGCTAGTGGGATCAATGGAAAATTGATCACAACCAAAATATAAATCAATTAAAGAATAAATGCATCGACCAGCAAAGGATTCAAAAATGAGATTAACATTAGGAAGGCTACCTGCATCACGTACCGTTACTGAGTTGAGGTTCTGGAGATTTTGTATCCATCTCAATCCACCCCCTGGTTTCAAAAAACGAAGCCAGTGGTTAGCATACAGTCCATCAACAGGTTCAACAACATTAGAGACAATCTTCTTATCAAGATACTTTACTATTTCAACCTCTTCTTTCAGGGCATACTTGGTTGGTCTATCATTCCATGGGATATGATCAACTGTCTAGATTCTTGTCATTTAAATCATATCCACATCCAACTGCTCTCTTTCTTCATCATTAAAGGAGAATGCACCAGAGAACTCTTGACACACTTTGAAGATATATTCCTTATCTTTAGGCAAAATAAATTGATAAGAGTCTATCTTCATCGTGTCAAACCTTTTTCTGGTGGCTCTATTCTTTAATTTTGCAGATTCCCTTAATGCATTGATAATTCTCCTTTTCTTTTCTAGTGCCTCGTTATAATCCTTTTCTATTAGGACTGTCACTGGGTTCTTCTTCACCCCCTTGAACTTATATTTTCTTTTTGACCCAGTGACTATTTTTCTAAAAAAGGATGAGTTGATGCAAACTTTAATTTCATTTTCTCTCCCTTAGCAGTCTCGACAACCTTCTTAAATGCCTCAATCTGCCCATCTTCGTCTTTAAGTTTGCCAAGGGTTTTTATCATCTTTGAAATCTGATTGATATAAACTGAAACTTCCTCCTTAAATTTCTGTTTGTCTTTACCTTTTATTTTTCTTATTCTCTCAACAGAGTCTTCCCTTCTAATTGCGTTGGCTGATATCTTGTGCTTATGATGATAAGCCGGACAGACCATGAAGGTCTTTTGTTGTGCAGTTCCCGGGTCTTGTAGACTGATCAAGGACAACCCTTAATGACTGAAGAACTTGACAACGTGAACGGAGTGCCCAGAATACAGTCATAGTCCAAGTCTGGTATCACGAATCTCAATAGATCGGTTGTCATCATCCCAACTCTTATAGATAAATCGTCAATAAACCCTGCCACGAAGAGTTCTCCAGCAATATTGCTTAGTGTTTCCCTCGCAGTCCTATCAACAGCCAGGCCACAGGCTTCCATTGCCTTCTGAGAGATGAGTATCATCTCCGTCCCAGAATACACTAAGGCTCGGATTTCCACCTGATCAATATAGATCGTTAAAAAGCCATAACCCATGGTTGCGAATCTCATCTTACATCCGGGCAAGGTCCTGTTAACTTGACTAAGAAAACTGATCCCAGATAATTAACTTCCATTTGTTTCTTCTCAATTGATTTCTTCAATTCCTCTCTCAACTTGGGTGCTAGTGTCATTGCCCTCCTTGAAAGACAAAGCCACTTCTTTTTCTTCCGATATCTTAGTAATTACATCCGTAATTACAGTTTTATCTTCTAGTTCACTCTTTAGAAGAAATTTTATCTTCTTCACTTGTTCACTTTATTTGGGCAAAGATTTCTGGTTCTTGATCATCAAGGATTTCAATAAGAGTTTCCTCGGTCTTTCTTCTTTTCTTCTCTTCTACCATTTGAGGTGTTACATGTGCATGAACGTTCCTCACTTCCCTAATCACTGTGTCCGGTTCCATAACGAGCTCTGATGGTAATTCACCTTCAAATGACATCATGTTGGTCGAACATGCAGGCCTGATAGGAAAGAGTGATGCTAACTCAGAAAAAATCTGGGACGTAGAATTCTCTCATAACGAAAGCTCACCTGGAGTGATCTCATCAGACATGTTTTTCACTAAAGTGAGAGACCTTAGGGGCAGCTCAATCATGGTGAGAGAATCATCAGGGTCTTGTATGAGTCCCTTGGGCAGTTCACCTATGAAAGTGTGAACATTCAAATCAGTCTTTGTCTTCTTCTTTTTCTCCATGTTTTCATCATGCTTAAGGGCAAGAAGTCTCATACCTCGAGGATGCTTGTGATCCAATTTGTTCAATGAATTGTCACAGACATGACCCATCGCATCCTTCTTTGTCACCCCACTCTTCACGTCCTCTTTCAGTGGCTTACAATGAGTGGTAGTGTGACCTCCTTCACCATAATAATAACAAACAAAATTCTTCCTTGGTCGCTCGTCGTACTTCCTCCTCTCTCTGTTATCTTTTCCACCATTCTCTCCATTCTTTCTGGACTTGGAGGAATCCCCTTTTTTACAATAGTCATCATCATCATCATCATTATCCTCATCATCATCACTTTCTGCCCTTTTCTTCCATTTTTCGTCTGCAGCATGACTAGTAAGCATATAGTTGGTCATAACCCTTTGAATAATGTTTTCAGCACTCAAGTTGTTCCCTTTGTTCATATCATTCTCCCAATCTTTGGCCAATGTACTGATCTGATTCAACGACCACTTCTTGTGAGAGACCGTATGTAGGGTTCTGACAATTGCAACCATTTAATCTCATCTGAGAGGATAGTGTTGAGCTTGATTAAGAATAGTCTGCCTTTCGTTATCAGTAAAATTAGTCAGGAAAATATGACATCTCTGAGCCTCATCCAAGTATGAAATTCTTATGACCTTTCTGATAAAAGTTTGGAGAAAAACATTAAAAGTGTCATACTTAACTCTTCTGATGTTGAGGAGATCCTTGGTAGTAGTTGAACAGAGTCTTTCTCAATTTTTTATTTTATTTTTTCTTTCACCTCATCCCATGTAGTGACCCCTTCATCAACTCTTGAACAACCAACCTCGAGTGAGTGTCACAATAAGATAGAAGGTGCTTAAGTCGTTGCATGTCTGTCCAGCCATAACTAATCCCAAATAATTCATACTCATCTAAGAAATCATTTACTTGAGGTCCTCTGAAGCATGGAATCCTTTCATCTGGTCTCTTTGCTCTTGCAATTTCTGACCATCCTTTTATGGTGTCAACTCGCTCTACTAGTTCCCGTATGACACCTACCAGAGCCTCCACATTAGTCCATGCTGAAGAACTTGGTCTCCCTCGTCCTGCCATCTTGACCATAGACTCTCCCTGATACTTTCTTCTCTCTCTCTTTGTCACTTCTGTTCCCTCTTTCTTATCTTTTAATCTCCCACTCTTCTTGGAAGAGATACAGATTTATTTCTCTCCTCCCTCATTTGCTCTATCCCTTGAGAATTTTGTACATAGAGCGTGTAAGCAATAATAGACTGGGTAGTGATCAATGGCAATGCGATCCTTCTCAGTCTTCCAATATAATCTTCAATCAGCTCTCTTTCATCATCCCTACTTAATCTTCTATTATACCCTTTTACAGTACCCCGGATCATAAAGTATCTAGCCAAGTCTATGATCTCATAGTCAAATTACATTGCTTACAAACCGTTGCTGATTCTTCTAGCAAGAGAGACTCGTTCCTTAGAGGAGTGGTACAATATCCTCTCTACAGTCTCTACTTTCACCACCTTTAATAAATAGTTGATCAGTCTGGTCAGTGACGACTCTCAGGGCAGAGTCTCTCATCTGATCAAGGAAAGGTTGCAAGAACTCAAGCTTATCCAAGGTAGAGAGGTTTCTGTCAGAGATCTAAAGAGTCCCTTCTATCTTGACTATTCTTCCTTCCAGCACAATCCCAAATGTTAGTTGCTCAACCAAGCTGAGCATCGTTAACCATCATAGACAATATCTGAAATATAAATCTCAGGATTAACATAATCAGGAATCTCGAATCTGTGCTCAAAGGTACTCAAAAGCAGGGTTTTTATCATCACAGTAGAGTCTTTCTCTCTTGCTCTACCAACCTTGGCAATAGTCTCCAGTTGAGGCATCCAATCTCTCATGTCCTCAAACCCATCAAGAATTGAAAATATAGGGAGTTTCTCAAACTGACTTACTCTCACTCTCCATATCACTTTCATTTTTCACTTTTCTAGCCACTTTTTTGTCCGCTCGAGACTGATATACGCCCCCTTCAGACACTCCAAATAGTCAACTTCCTCCTTTAGACAGGCTGAGGCGTAAACCCTCACGTCCAGACTGTCAGAGTTCAGGAACTTGATCACAGAAATGTGAAATGTTACATGTCCTCTTCCACAAGTCTCATATATCAGAATTACAAAGGGATTATCATACCCCGTCACCTCATAAAGTTTGCTCCTCACAGTAGTTATCCTTGCTACCGAGAGTATTATTCTTGAGCCCTCTTCACCTTTCATACAAAATTTATCATGGCTGACCAATTGTCCCTTGAAAAGTTAAGGCCTTCAACAGGAAGAGATGGTATCCCAATGAAAGGTCTGACATAGGTACTCCAAGAGAAACTTTTCACTTCTCGTTCTAACCTTCTTTTGTCATCATGCACAATGTTCGATGCTCGCTGCCAGCAAAAACCTTTTCTACACTCTTCAAATCTTTGTCTTGGTACATAAATCCCAACATCATACTCATCAAAATCAATAAAATAATAGGTAAGAACATACACACTGTCCTGCTCTCGTCCTGGATTCTTTAGTGCCTTATATCTCATGATCTCATAGGGAATCACGATTCTTCTTGTTATAGAATTAAGAGAATTTAATAATATATCTGATTCAGCCTTATTCAGCCTTATTCAGCCTCCCATGTCCTCTTATCGCAGTTTAAACCAGGGTTTCTCTCTTGGAGGTACAAAGCGCTGACTCGTTTGATTCTTTGGTCTGTTTCCACTCTCAGTGCAAGCTCGACCACTGCAGAGCAATTACTTCTTGACAAGTTTATATTAGGTAAGGGAGGAGCCGAAAATCCCTCAAAGATAGTGAATCGAGTCGATCCGATTTATTTTCCCTCTCAATTCTCTCTTTCTCTTTTCAGTCGCACCTCTTCGGCAAATCCCTAACATCTCCCATACACTGCGTGAGTACTTCTTTCTTTTGAAACATAAATTCTCATATCATACGTATCCAGGTCTATGAAATAAAATGTCAGTACATAGAATCATTACTGCCGGAGAGTGCAAACGGGTAACCATTACCCGTACCCGACCGTACCCAACTGTAACCGCCAGGTTACGGGTGGGTAGGGTACCCCTTTCGAAGGGGAAGTTGGGTATGGGCAGGCACAAACAAAAGGCGGTGGTCGTTAGGGCGGGTACAGTTGCCCTTTCATGAGATTATGGGTGGGAGGGGGTAGGTAGGGGTAGGGGTAAAAAAAAAAAAAAACGAGTATGGGCGGCAAAAAAAAAAGATAGACGAGTATGGGCAGGTACGGTGACCAAAAACAAAAAGGGGTGGGTACTGGCGGGTAGAGGTTCTCATCGGGTAACCGTGGTACACCCATTCGATGTGAGTCTTGTAGCCTTGCAGACTTTGTATTTTTGCTCAAGCGTGACACTTTTTTCATATTCCAAATTTCTCGCTTTCCCATTAAGCAAACATTTTTTTTGCAAAGGTGAATTTCATGTCTTATTTCATTTTATTTTTTGTTTTTTAAATTTACAGACTATTTTCATATGTGTGTAACCCTGTGTATGTAATATTTGTGTGTCTGTGTGTGCGTGTGTGTGCGAAGGTGTATGTATGTGCGACAGACCGAGGGTTGTTGCATTTGCAGGTGCTACACAGGTTGCATTCGCTACTATAGCACCAGATGCATCCATAGCAGTATTAGAGTGAACAAATATAACAATTGTTGCTGTCAGGTTGCGGAAGTAGCTGCAGAAGCTGCCACATCTAAAAAAAAAATAATAATAATATTAACAAAATAAAAATTGTCACGTCAATCCTGTGACGTCCAGGGTTGGAGACGGTTGGGGCGGTCAAGGACAATTAGAGGCGGTTAAAAAAAAAAAACGTTAGGGGCGGTTAAGGACAGTTAGGGCAGTTAAGGGCAGTTAGGGACAGTTAGGGACAATTAGGGACAGTTAGGGGCGGTTAGGGACAGTTAAGGACAGTTAGGGACAGTCAGGGGCGGTTATGGGCGGTTAGGGTAGGGTGGGTGACAAACACAGGTGGTTGCGGGTGGGTATATGTAAAACAAATTGAGGTAGGGTGGGGTATGGGTGGTTAACAAACGGTTTGCGTTCAGGTGGTCATGGGTAGTCTTGAAAAAAAAACGTTTATGGGTAGGTTTGGCCAGTTACATGCTGAAGATATTCAGGTAGAGCAGGTCTAACCGTTTGGGTATACTTTTTGTTTTTTTTAGCAGTTGGAGATGGGTAAAGGTCCGGCAGACCAAGTATACAGTGGGTATGGGTGGTTGATTTTCAAAGAGGGTGTGGTTAGGTCAGGTACAGATATTCCTAAAAATCCCGGTTGCGAACTCTGGTTTCTGCTCCCATCCACTTTCGACCATCTCATATCTGACAGCCTCACATGGGAACACCTCTCTCTTACTTAGAGTATTCAGTGATCTCAGGAGACACTCGACCTTCTCTTGGCTTGGGCCTGAACGTCTGCCAAATTTCGACCTTCTCTGTCTGATTTCTTCTGCCGAAGTCTCTTAGATCTCATGACCGTCAGTTCATCTTTTCCCATTTTAGTACCATGCTGACAATTGGTAGCCAATTAGTCCCATCACAGTAGCTGTCAGGAATAGGAGGGATTGGAACATTCTCATATATTACTAGCATTAGACCCCATTCCACTTTCTTCTTTTGCTTGATTAATTTTGTTTTCTCATCATAAAGAGATTGGATTGCAATCCCCCATAACCAGTTAAAGGCCTCACCATCATCACAGTCTCCCTTCTTGACATAAGGACGTATATCATAGATATCTCCCTCCAAGAAGCGAGCGAACACTACGCTGATGGCCGAATTGCCAGAACGGTTGACCCAACAATGCTCATACTGATAGGGGAATATGTCTTTAATGGTTACTTTCGAGAGTTCTTTAATGCATCAGTAGTTAGCATTCTTGATGAAATCTCTGAGTCCTTAACTCTTTTTTTCCCTCCTTAGTGTTTCAAGGACATCATAGGCTCATAAGGCATACCTAAAATCAAGCCTGGTTTTCTCAAATCAGTAATATCAATCTCCTTTTCCAGTCCAGTGTGGTACCTCATACAAGGAAAGATAAGACTTAGTAAGCAATTAGGTTTTTTCAAGAGAATAATGACTCAAGAAAGATTGCAAAATCAGTCTGGAAAACTCAGAAATTATCAACAGTTCTCAAGGCATAATCAAAGCTCAAATCTGTTTGCTGACCCATGCTCGTTCCGGACACGAAAATTTTTCATGTCCCCGGCAACGACGCAATTTTTATCGCACTTTTTCCTAGTCGAACCGCTTCGGGCGACCGGAAAAGCCAATAGGCTGTCACGCAGGGTTTTGGATTATGTTTGTAATAAATAAAATAAATTAAATAAATTAATTTAAAACAAATCCCTTCCTGTTGCGTGCGTCCGACTTCGAGCGAGACCCTTCAATTACGATTTTCACCGGTCCCTGGTCTTAGGAATCTTTTATTTTGATTCGGAATAGCAAAGAATTATGCAAATAATAATCGTAAATTCTGATGTGTCATGCATGCATCAATTTGTCAATTTTCTAATATTGAGAACTGTGACAGAATCATTAAGAATGCAATTATCGAACAAGGCTATGCAAGGAGCAAGACTGCCTGACCCGAGCAAAGGCAAGTTAAATGAGGGAAGAATTAAAACTCATAATAGTCTCAGAAAGTACACATGTAGAGAGCATGGCCAGCACTAGTCAAGACTCCTCACTCATCCCTCCGAATCCTCACGCTCAATGTCTCATTCTGTTGCATGTTTCTTGTGCTTCCGGCCAAGTCTTTGTACTCCCTGAGCTTCTGGTTTCTCGACATAAAGTTTTCTGAACCCTGGTAGCTCTAAACACTTTCATCCAAGTCTCATGATGCGGAAGTCAACCATGGCACATAACTCTTCCCCTAGAGTAGGGAGATCCGACTGAGAAAAGATCCCTCGTCTGAGATGCTGGAAATCTTACGATTCGGTGACTGCCTCGTAATTAATCGCTGCACGAGAAATGTACCTCTTGGCTAGATCTACTAGGTCTCCCCAACGAGAACCGTCTGTGAGAAGAAAGGGAACTAGAGGTCTGTAATAGTCAGAATAGAGCTTGGGTCCGAAGCTACGAACCAAATTTGTTCCATTCTCGTCTAACTCCTTCTTTTTCTCTTCAAGGTATCTTACCACTGCGATGCAGACCGAATCGAAGTGTTCATGGGTCTCTTTCCCTTTCTTTACATAGGGTCTCAGGTCATGAATGGTTCCCTCAGCGAACTCAGTGTGAACCACAAAGATAAACAATTCATCTCGCTTGAAACCAGTCGCCCAGACATACCGATATTGGAAGGCATCCTTGAGGGCAATCGTGTTGAGATTGGTCAAAACTGTCCCATCAACTGGAGATAACTGAACTGCACTCATGTGAGCAACAACAGTTTGTTGTATTCTTATGATCTCGCTGATTCCTTTGTCGGTTCCAATGACGCGAATGTCTTGGTTACCGTTTGTGTCCTGATAATGTATTGTGCATCTGATTGTGACCAGTTCCTCACTCACCTCTCAATGGTAAAGTGTAATGTATCTAGTTGTTACCTCGCTCCGTTTGTCTTGCGTGTTCCTCTTAAAGTGACTAACCAGACCCTTTTTTCTGTTCACCGGCAATAACCCTTCTTGCATGCTCAATAGAACTTACGGTTGAGAGGGTGCTGTGCGGTTTTCCATCTGATCCATAAATGTAGAAGGTATACTCAACAATCTTATGATCTCCTGGTAGTTCTAGTGCTTGCCTCATCATATGTTTGAGGTGAGAATGGGCATCTTGGATGACTCTCTCCTTCCAGCCTTCTGCTCTAACCAGGTGCAGCTCACAGGTTACCCCTAGTGTGTTCTCACTTCCCTCCATTTTATAAAGGCCCATTACTCAATTTCTCAGTCGTGATGCTGGAAGGTTTCATGGAGAGTCGGGGTCTGAGAAGCTACTTGCTCAGGGTTGCTGCTAATACCGTTCACAGAAGGACTTCCGATGTTTTGCATGTGGTCGAAACATTCAGTGTTTGAAGTGTTTGAAGTACAAGATCAGCAAGTCGTGACCGACCAGTAACGTACTCCAATAAGAGTCCACGGTAGATAAATAATGGTTGAATTTCCCCTTCGATTAGGGTTGAAGATACAGCAGAGCCTCCAAAATAGTTTAGAGCCTCCCAGCCGTTGGTAAAGGGTTAGTAATTCCCTTTCTTTTCGGACCTGCCCGGACACATGCTCAGAATCTGGGCCTCAGTCAGAATCATGCACAGTGATATCAGCCAAAGCTTTATCTCAGGTAATATGCGAAGAATCATCAATCACTTGCTACCTCCTTTGGAGTACTAGGTGGGTGTTTAACCACAACTCTAACATACATTCAGTACGACATGGTATTAGAGGTTATCACCACCCATATAAGGTGCATAGCGTGATTGAACACGACCGTTTCCTGCCTACTGCATAGTCTCTAGTTGATGGTAGCTTTCGTTAGCACGTGAATACAACTTCAGGTGTTCATATCCCTTCGTTACACGACACACTTATGATGATGGCTTGAGCAAAAGACGTGGCTTTTCGTATGTCACGGAAGACACCCTCATTGGCAATATGAAGCACAGGGCGTCTTCGCAACAGACCGATAAACAGATAGGTGAACAATTATTACCGTTTTGAATACTATACCAGACATCGTCAGTTGTAGTCTCAGTTTGCTTAAGATATGTTTTGTTAAAAAAAGGTAAATCCACAGCACTAACGATCTCCGCCATTACCCATGATTCTGCATGAGCTTCTATATAACCGAACAGTTGCACTATCACCCGCGTGTTCACTCTTGCTCGAGCACTAGTATACCAGTACGATCAATCACTTGCACAGTCGCTGCATCCAAGAGTTCGCACTGTCACTTCACTCAAATGGTCGCCCGAGTACTTATCACAGATGAGGTTATGGAACATTTGAGGGAGTAATTAAAACCATCACAACACTTATGACTTTCGCCTCCCTTAATGAACTTGTGTTACAGTGTATAATTAAGGATCTGATTTATCTTGCAATAATCATGGGTGAATAATTTTCTTTTCCACTCGTTAGCTAGCTGACTTCTGTGCTATTTTCAAGTGTATTAGAGTGCAGATCTCGTGTCCCAGTGGGGTAGTGCTCCTATAACCCGAGTAAAAGGGAATCTTACACGTCTGGTTTTCGGCTAAAGCATGTCTGCATAGTATTCAAGGTCCCCTTAATGGAGGTGATAACACAAGCCTTGGGGCAACAGTTAATGGGAGATCATAACAGTATTTACAAATGTTCGTTGACAAGCAAAGCCTCAATCGTGTGTCCCGACAACACGTGCTCTCAAGATGAGTGACACAACCATGACCATTCTCTTTAAACATCATAGGCTGAGATAAGTTATGCCTTGATTGAACGTAGAAAAAGAAAAGACGAAATCAACGAAACCCCAAGGGCTCTAAGTTTTTTTTTCGATCTCACTTCCACCCACCACGTGGGTTCATTAGTGCTCAGTCGACATTAGTGGTCAGTGTTCACCCTGAGTGGTCATTCGACTACCAGTAAGCGTTTGTACCCAATCAAAGCTTGTAGATTATAGCCAAAGAGGTTAATTAAGCGCTGAGTCAAGACATCAACTCCCATCTTTCACTCACAACCACACGTTCAGTGAAAAAGGTGGACTGGTTTGAATTGACAAGAGCGTTTTATAAACAAGAGTTATTTGGAATAGGTCGAGCGCTGCATTTGAAGCTTCTCTAATATAGCTTTTTCGGGCAAGGTTTACTGTTCAATAGCCTTTAACCAGTCCCGAGCCTAGTCCCCATTTATCAAGAATTTTGTGAGCATATATGCGATCTTCTTTAGGATACTCGATTTCTTACCCATTTAGCATTTGTACACGCGGTTTTATGCATTAACCCTGACTAGCAACCTAGGACCCATCGAGCATGCGTGGTTAACCGAGCGCTTATGATTAATCTCCTTTCCAATCTTTTCAGTGGTCACAAACTTTTCATTGAGCATGAAAACACAGGGTTCTCCACTTCCTCACGAGTTATAGTTTGTCACCCCTCTTTTGTTCCCCAATTCAATGCTCTATGACCAGGGCTCCTCTCAAATAGGAGCATCTTAATGATTGACTAGTCGACAGAAGGAGGGGCAAGACTCAACAGTTAAACAGAGAATCGAGGGAAACTTAGCAGTCAAGTTGGTCTGATTGGCTGAGAATTCTCCTTTGCTAGAACTGGGAACCGACGACTTGAACAGGGAAAATTTTGAGTTCGCTAAGCGAACGAGAATGAGCAGAGCTGATGATTACCATGTGTCGCCCTCATCTATGTCTCTTATCGAGTTGAATCTCAAGTACCTGCGTGTCCTTCTTCACCACCATGTGACCAATATCGATCGGGCTCTCAGTAACCTTGGCCATGTTAGATCATGGCGCACTCAATCAGAGCTAGCATTTATTTAGAGAGCAGGTACTAGCCACACGAAGTCGACAGAGAGCCCTCGAGCAGGTAAGTAGGTCACTCACGCGTTCGTCATCATCTAGACGGGGCTAATCTCTGTCATTACATAACACCTCTAAGAATGAAGATGACGGTGATCGTGTCGACTCTAGGCAGAGACACTTTCTTACGCTAGACTTCTCGTGCACTTCGCGCCCTCTTCATTGCGATCCATAAGCCAGCTGCGCCACTCAACATCACCCGCAATATTGAGCCCCATGAGAGGGAGATATCAGCGCGTGCGTACTACGATAACCAGAGTTAAGTATCTGCGGCCGTCTCGCACACTTCTTGAGCTTTGTCGTGACCTTACACCTCTTCCGTACTCACCCCCATATTTGCCTCGTGGTCAACTCCTACTCCGAGCAGCTCAGCGACTCCGATCGCTGAGTGGTGATTAGACAACGGTGACGTCAGCCAAAAACGTCCCACTGCGGAGTTCGTTTGTAATCCGTATCCTGCTCTGCTCTTCCCCAGCTTGCTCAGTACACTTTCAAGTATGTCCTGACTGGTGACGCACGTATTGATTGCTTGAGAGTAACTGCCTCGCGACTTCGGAATCATTTAGGTTTGCCAAAGGAGCGACTCGGCACAATTCTCATCCGACATCCCCCCCCCTTCTCTGTAGCTATGAGCGCGCGTCTTTCTCTCCTTCTATTTGTCACTGAGAACGCGCGCCCCTCACACTTGATATGATGTCGCACTCGTGCACCCCGATCTTTTTTACTCGCCCCTCTTCGCCCCTCTCATGCCTGCAGTTCATGCGCTGACCTCTCTTCATCCTCCCCTCCCTCACGCTCAAGAAGGTCCCATGTCTCAGCCTGTCCACACGTAACTACCTCGTGGCCTTTTTACTCTCGTCTCGATGATGGGTGGAACTGGCCTCTGACCCCCTTTTAACTGGACTCGCCAGTGGGTGCTTTCGGCGGTCTGGTCCAGTCCGTGCCAGGACTGGGTTTCAGCCTCCCGGTCGCTAGCCTTGCTCTCCTCCTCGGAATCACAGTCCATGTGCTCTTGTTCTCGCTCCACCGTGTCTGTGGATGTATCCTCCTCCAAGTAAGTGACCTTCACCTTGATTTCATCCGTGACAATGTCTCGCCTGCCCCTTCTCTCAGCTTGATCCCTCACCTCAGTAATTGCCAACTGCAAGCTCTGATCTGCCGTCATCTCTCCTTCTTTTCCCCCTTCTACGTTTATCTTCAGCCTCGCCTCCCGCCTGTCGTAGCTGTAGTCCAGCACGACTGTTACCGTAGGCCCTTTCCCCGACATCTGCTCTCATTTCCAGAGGAACTGAAGGTACCTTGGCCTATACCCATACAACCCACTGCTGCGTACCATAGCTGACCCTCTCTCTGCCGGATAATACACAGTCCCTGGACGCAGAGTTTAGAAACAGCCACATTCTAACACTCAGGGCACTCGCACGCAGACAAACTCGCACACCAATCTCACTGCTCGAACCTCTTTAGCTTACCATAATCAGCGTAACAGGGCTGCCCAAGTCCAAATATCCAGAGGCTCATCTCCCCCAGCCTTTATAGGATCCCCGCTTACCACAATCCCCGTGTTCTAAACGAAGATTCTTCAGACTATATAAATTAAGGAAAATGTCATTTTTAAAGATTTTAATAAGACGAGTAAAATGAAAGAAACAAGAAGAAACTCCAGCGGTCACAACGCCAATCTCTAATCCCCTCATTTCAATATGAAATGACCGCGGGTTCGACGTTAGCGGTCCCATAACGGGATACCGACGGTCGCCCGCCTCTCTTCAAAATGCGCCGTCTGCCTACTTCTATTGGGTACCCGTGTCCGATGGCAAGGAGGAGGCTTATGACCTTCCACGGGGGTGATAGGCCTCCTACCGATGCGGCCGCGGGTCGCCCCTCTTTTGGGGTCCTACTGCACGGTGCCTTGTCGGATGGACCAGGCGTAGGGAAACAGCGAAGAGTTGAGCTAGTTTGAACCATCAGACGACGATCACGTTTCAAAGTGGACCCGTTGACACCTGGAAATGATAGGCCGAAATATAGGAAAAGGAAAATTAAATATTAATAATAGTAATAATAGTAATAATAGTAATAATAATAATGGAAATAACGAAAACGTAAGGACGAAGTAACTAAAGGCCGTCAGATTTTCCCAAACTGAAGCAGGCGTTTCAGTCGTGCAGATTAGACCTCTTGTTTTCTTTTCACTTTTATTTTTACTTTTCATTCTTTCTTTCTTGTTTTCTTTGCTTAGCCTCTTCTTCTCTGACAGCGGCCACCTCTCCAAGCACGTAACCCATAACATGACTAAAGGGCACTCGGTGCGCAGTAGAAAAGACCACGTCGGTCCCTCTACCTTCGCGTCCCTGGGCGAACCCGGCGTCTACCATGAACAGAGGCCAATAGTGCTCTGTTGTACAGCAGGGCGCCGAGCCTGCGTGGACCAATGGAAGGCCCAGTGGCGCACCCTTTTGTTGAGGGCAGGCGCCAACGAGGCTGGTCCATAGCAGGGTATAGCTGACAAACTAAATGGGCCTTGGACGTTCGGGAACTACCCGACGAGCCGCGAGTTGTCAAAGCGACGAATTGGTACTGAGCTGGAACCTGGCACACAGAGGAGGGCCGGGACATCGCGCCCTCCGACAGCGCGCCCCCGTCTAGCTGTGGCATGGCCGCGCGGAAACTCGGTCACGCGGCCTTGGGTGCCACATAGCGGCTTATATGACTAGATCTCCCAAATTATGACGCCTAGCGTGCCAAAATCATATACTTAATGTAGATTGTATACCTAGGTTCCACTTGTGTTTGTGGCTTATGACTTTGTCACACCAACTTATGACGTGATTAGCCTTTGGTTGTGTCCCCCTCATAAATTAACAGAGAATTGGGCATACACACTTAGAATGTGTCCGGCTCTGTTCAGCAACAAAAGAAAGCAAAGATTCTGAGTAGCTAACTTACGGGTCTCATCCCCCATTCAGAAACCTCAAGAAAAACATGTGACCGGGCCGTCCAACTTATAAAGTGTCCCAGCCTCTGAAAGTCAAGCAAACAGCCCATACGAAAAATAAACACTTCACTGAGTCAACGCACTCAGAATGGACTCAACCATTGGTTTACCCGATCAAACGCATGCAAAACCAACCTTCCTCCTCCCTTCCCCCAATTCATTTTGTTTGAATTCACACAAATAAATCTGGATTATCATACATACTTGTTAATTTACCTTTTCAGATCATGTCCTGAAGCGAAAACAATCAAAGGTAATAAGCTTTATCAGTCATACTTTTGAACAGATAGTGGGTACTACAATTTTAAAAGATGGGATCACACGTGTAAATCGATCGTTATACCTGAGTGTTCCCGGCCTCCAGAACCCCACCTGGGCTCGGGCAGAGCTCTCACAATCAGTGGGCAGACTCCCCATAGAGTCTTGATGCGGTGCTACGGGTTGCAATCCCCCCCGCCCCCTTCCTCTCGTAACCTCGGATTGAACTTAGAGTAAGAAAGATAAGAGGGGTTTTCAAACGCTCGAAATACAGGAATGTGACACTCAACGCGCGTGAGAGAGACTTGTTGCCTACATTTCCAGAGGGTTCCGCTATGGTGGTTGAAACACGCAGCAGTTAACCATCCAAAGTCAAATAGGCAACACATTGATCTCTTGATGACTCTATAGTTTGCAACAGTAAACTCCCTCTGAAGAGCCTGATCACCTCCTCAGAGTCAAAGTGCTTAAGACTCTGATCAAACCACTGCTACACAGCCTAGAAAGTTGTGTTCAATCAGAGCACACCCCTTTCACCCCCGTGTTTATTTGCATACGGGCTAAAACGACCCCGAACGGCCAGTGGTTGCCACAACCGCACCTCAACCCCAAGACTCACTTTTGTTCCCAACTGACCGCCATAGTCACAACCCGGAAACCAGTCAAGGGTAGTTTCACCTGAGAAACTACAGTCCGCTTGTGCTAAAAAAGAACATAGTTCATATGTGCTGGAAAATAACACAGTTCACGTGTGCTGAAAAAGAACACGGTCCGCCTGTGCTGAAAAAGAGCACAGTCCGCTTGTGCTTTATTCAAAGTGTGACTTAAGACATATGCAATAACCCATGCCATATTCCTCGTGGAACTGAGGGTCATCAGAAGGCCTACTTGGCCGCCCTCAGCCCAGGCGGAACCAGGGCAGAAAAGGCCCTGCACAAATTCAGGGTTTGGGCGTGTGACAGTTGACTTTGGTCAACTGTCGGTCCACCCAACAGTCAAAGTCCAAAGGTACCTAGCCCAGGCCGCAGGTCAAGCACACACACTTGTTTGTACGCAGGTACCCAGACAACATCAGGTCCAAGGGAGAAGTCTGCAATTGTACAATCTGGGCCTTCAACTATGAGTCAATCTGGACGACTGAGGGGAAATGCACCGAGGCCAGACAACCTCGCTGACTACTACTCAAGGCTGGCCTCGAGGAAGTCAAGGCATTCAGTCTTGCTATGCTGCTTTGACTTTGGCTTGACTTTGGCTAGACGTTGGCTACATGCTGGCTGTGCACAGGCGTTGCGGGGGACAGCACGAGGTAGAGGCAGCATGTTGGCGTTTTCTCAGTGCGCCAGGCTATGCCGACGTGGCATGCTGACGTGGCGCTGCCTCTGGTATATGTGGCGCTGCCTCTAGTCTACGTGGTATGCTGATGTGGCGCTGCCTCTGGTATATGTGGTGCTGCCTCTGGTCGACGTGGCATGCTGACGTGGCGTTGCCTCTGGTACATGTGGCGCTGCCATTAGTCTATGTGGCATGCTGATGTGGCGCCGTCTCTGGTTTACGTGGTGCTGCTACTGGTCTACACTGATGATGTGGTGAATGCCACTTGTTTCGATTGTTGCTGACCTGGCATTGTCCACGCTGTCTACATAGAGGTGACTGGTTGCGGGGAGGAGGAAGATCGGGATTTGTGGATGTAGGGAATCGGGTACTCACTTGCAGTTGACATCGTCACTGGAAATCTATTGTGTCTTCGGAGTCTTCATGAGATAAAGTGCCACATGGCACTATTGATTGTGATCAAGAATACACTTATTATCATTGATGATATGCTGTGGAAAGAAGCCCGGAGAAGGAGAGGGATCTGAAGGGTTTATTACTATGTGATCTCTCTTCCTCTCCTTTGTCTATTCTCCCTCCACTCTCTTCTCTTTTTGGTCACTTCACGATCTGGAGACTTTCATGCAGATATTGAAACTGCGGTAGATTTACGACTTCTGAGTATCTATTAAAGTGGGTTCATTGCAATTTGGTATCGGAGCAACTTCTTCATCACGATTTGTTGACAGATGTCAGGTGCTGACATGGCACCCAGGTAAGTGGGAGGTGCCATATGTGCAAAACGAAACGCGTTCATTAACGTGCGCGGTCATACCGCAAGTCTAAACACTGTAGAAATACACTTGCGAGCAACCATCCCTTGAAGATGATGACGACGTAGCTCCATTCAATCAAGATATCAGCGAGAGCTTCGTTGGCAATGAGCTGACGTGGCGCTGGTACAGACAGACAACAGAAAAATTGTGGCAAATTTTCATTATGGTTTCAACTTCGACATAAGTTGGGACCAACATATGAAGAGGGTGAAATGGTTAGCCCAATCGTTTTGACGGACCGTTTGCATGTTTTCAACCGTTTGTCAACATGCGGGCCATATGTTTTCAACTGTCGATCAACATATGCTCAACATGATTCCAACACGTCCATATTGGAATTTTTTTTTTGTTTTAACCTTCCCCCGGATCTGGGAGTTGACAAGTGCGTGAAAATGTTGTTGCAAATGACGGCCGTTGGTGTCGGGCTGACCCGCAGTAGTGAACGTTGATGTTTATCGGGAAGGCTTGATGTTGTGGATGCGCAGGGCGAAATAAAAAGAAATGGGGGTTTAACTTGAGAGACCTGAAAAGGAAAAAAAAAAAAAAAAAAAAAAAAAAAAAACAACTGTGTTGTTTTCAGCACGTGTATCCTCTAGGGCCTCTGCGTTGTTGTCAGCCCGTGTATCTCGTTGGGCCCCTGTATCCCCGTTGCAAAAAAGAAAATAAAATCATGGCGCTGTATCTTTCCATGTTCTAGCGAAGATTCACTCTCGTTTTCCACATTTCGATCGTGGAAACTGAGAGTAAATCTTCTGCTAGA
>BFEA01000336.1:1055462-1075680 GCA_003427395.1 Chara braunii
AAAAAAAAAAAAAAAAAAAAAAACGAATCTAACTAATAATAAGTAAATAAATAAATCTAACAACTGCCTACCTCTACTAGCCAGATGTAACCCCCTCGTTTCAGCGGGGTTGTCTTCTTTGTCTCAATCGCCGGTGCATTCGTCAGCTTCGTGGTTACTCTCCCTCCCTTGCGATACTTCAACGCGATAGTCCTCCCCTTGGTCGTCGGAGGTTGGATACGAAGTGGGATGTCGGGAAGTCCGGGGAAATGAATCAGGCCCGGTTCTAATGATCAATTTAACAAGTTTTTCTATGAGAACGGAGGAAAAGGAATATACAAAAAAAAAAAAACATAAAAAGAATTCAGAAAATTATAAAGGAAAGAAAAAAAAATTAAAAAAAAATTGAATAAGACAAAAAAGAAAAATCTAACTACCTAACTGCCCCGTCGTGCCAAGTGTCGTACCTCTGCTTCATTCGACTAACTCTAGCTAATTCTAATACCGAGGTCGCGGGTTTGAGTCCCGACCTACCGAAGGCGAGGTACCAGAAAGGCCAATGTGAGTTCCTTATCAAAAGAAGCTAGCTTGAGGCTGGATGGATTCGATCCCCGGGTCCTCCGATCTGCAATCCGCACCGAAACCTACTGAGCTAGGTCCTAATTCGATTAGAAAAGGAGCTGCTCTGATATATATAGAGTAGTCACGGTGGGGCTTGGTCCGCCTTGTGGCCCAAACCCTATTCTAAGTTTGTGTGTGTACTTGTCAGCCTGCTCGTCGGCTTGAGTGTGTGTCTGTCCCTCAAGGCACTAGGTTGATCGGAAGGCCCGAAGGCCGGTGCTTTCCTGTAGCCGTGACATTGAGGGTCGAGGCGGGAAAACACTCAAGCGGCGGGGTAGGAGGTCTGCGGCACTTCGCGGAAACACTCAAGTGGCAGTCAAGCCAGCCATACCAAGTAGAGGTAGATGTGCCGGGTAGTCGAGGCTAAGTAGAAAAAGACAAAAGTTGACTATTTTAGATGCCTTGTACCGGTAGGTAGAGAGGAGGTATCAGACCAAGTCTCTGTGTGTGTAGTAGATCTACTCGACACAGCATTAAACCAATCAACCCCTCGACCTTTTCGGTCGGAGGGTATTTCTATTAATCCTAACCATCACAGCGCGCGTCATAACAACGCGTGTGCATATTCTCGATTTTTTTTCACCGATTCGCCCCGGTCTCAGTGGTCGAGGAAATTGTTTTCAACGTGTCGCGCGAAACGCGCATACCCTTTTCATCCCAAACCGGCTCCGTCATGGTAGTCGACGCCGTCATCGTGTCGAATGCAAAAGCATGGACATATACCCTTGTAAGGGTATTTGGTCCGACAGTATTCCTAGACCCTATTAAGCGACATTCCCGTTACTAGGGACGTTTATCACAATCATTCATACAATTTTCCTTTATATCGTTTCCCATTATCAAATCAACTGATAAAATATGACATGATCGATAACATCACTGGACAGATGATACAATACAAAACAATACACGTACCTCTCTTTCTCCTTGGAAGAGAAGGTTAATCTCTTTCCCAAAATAAAGCACATCTTTGATAAGTGGATAGCCAAATCCGAGTCCCTGGAGTGAAGTGTGGTTCAGGATTGACATCGTCACCTCACGTTTTATTGTTACTGCCGGGATTTTAACCCGGGTCTCCCACATTATACAAAATAAATCCAATAACTTGAAGTGGGGATACTTGATCTATACTACAGCACACGAAATCGTCAAATATGATAATGCTTCCTCCTTCCCCTCAACCTTAGACTTTTGGTCCATGTCATCATTGGTTGTCTTCAGGGTCATTGTCCGCATGCGAACTCAACCCTTCAAACGCGGGTCCTAATCGAGACTTTTGATGTCAAACTTTTGATATTAATGTCCAAAGTTTCCAGATGTCATTCCCAAAGCCTAATACAGGAGGACAAGCAGTCTCCATCTTGACTCACCACAATCCTGCTGATCAGGTCGGATCTGCGACCTACTGTGTTTATTATATTAACGGTAGTTCCCGTATTGGTTGCGCAATGACGGGTAAGTCATATTCGTCAAAATTTTTACATATTTCAAAGACTACATTTGCCCTTCTGATAACTACCTGAGTTGATTCCTTCATCAAGGTGGCCTCCCCTCTGGTCTCAACTCCAAGCTTAAACCGAAAGGTTTGCTGCCTGGTTATACTTGGTCAGCAGCCCACGCTGGGAGTTACGTCCCAACGATGTCAATTTTCCACCATAGGCTTGGTAACTTCAGTTCCTCAGACCGACCTCCTGAAGTGGATGAACGATGTTCAATTCAATTTATACCAAAAAAATCATCATCATCAATATTTCCATCCTCGTCGGATTGTCACTTCGTGGATGAACGATGTTCATCTAAAAACCATAAAAATAAAATTTTCATCGTCAGGTTGTCACTCAGTGGATGAATAAGGACCATCGTCAGGTTGCCACTCAGGGATTGTTTCCTCAAGTCTCGATCACAGCTCGGTCAGACACACGTCTCGGGGATCTTTCAAAATATATAGAATGTCTCATATCCCAGATAAAGTATTGGCTTCCACGTCACTATTAATGCAAAAATATTTATCAAAACATCAACATTTCATGAATGAGTTCATCTTTTGGATCTCGTAGACTTATCTCAGACTAACCCCATAGAGGAATGAGCGGCGCTTTTTTCAAGACATCTCTCATGTCTTTCCAAGAAGGACACTTCTCGTGCCTGCTAAATATTAATGACCCGAGGGTCCAAAATAATTTGAAGATTCGAAACTCAATTTAGGTCGCCGTCATACTGACCCATGAGGTTTCGCCTTCAATAATCCAGTGCACGAATACAAGCATAATACTCATATCTGAGTATTAAGCTGAAGTTGCTCAAAAGGATTAAACCTTTTCAGCGACAATCATAGAAATCGAACTATATCCTGTCATTCAGATCGATATCATCAAGGGAGAAACATGTCATACGCAACTCGTCACTGTACGCAGGGTTTTCCCCTTGTTTTCACGGAACTTTACAATACAAGTGTAATTGACATTTTCCTGCCATAAAGAATGAATATAACTCAAGATAGAGGAAGAAATGTTTAAAAAGGCAAAAAAAGGTAAATAATAATTAATACGATACCAAAATATTCAGTTATACTAATTGAAATCAAATAAACATGAACGGGTAACCTGGTCAATAATTAAAACAACCGTTACAATTGAGACTTCACAAGAACAAATCACATTGGAGTTACAATGACAACAACAACAATGACATAAAATATATTACTCCTTCAGGCTTAACAGGGGTATATCGTGCCGAGAGGTGGTGTATAACATCTCAGATCCCGAGCCCCGCTTCTAGGAGTGAGCCTCACCACATCTCCCTCCGATTCCAGTGCCTGTACCTGGCTGACCTCATCGAGTACAGTCAGACAACCCCATTCACACTCGTCTAAAGGCTGGTTGGTAAGACCATAAGTTTTAAGGTATGGTGGACCCACCTAGCATGAACTCCGCTTGGGCTACCACTCCAAGCGTGCTCAGACTAAGTAGTAGTCGTCTCACTCACTGTCAGAGTTCAAACAAGGCCTTGAACATCTTCCTCCCTTTCGACGATAGTGTAGTCATCTCTCATGTACAAGGAAAATGACAACACCTCACTATGGATCAAGAACATTGTTCCGGCGTGAGTCTCACCACCGCCTACAAGACTTAACCATACTCTCTTTAACTCTATCAGACAATGGTATCAATCAACGTTGCAATTCTCGAAAGAACAGGTTCTGCATGCTGATCTCCCTTGAGAGAATTCCTTCTCTTCAAAGGTTGATCACTCCATTCACCTTCGGTCCCATGTTGAATGTGGATTTCATACAGTTTTTCTATCCTTACTGAGAAGAGCAATTCATAAACACATCTAGGCAGACACAAAAAATCACCAAGCAATTAATAAATATATATTCACAACAAGTTATAACTTCATCCGACAAAAATAAGACATATAATAATACATCACTTAAACATGTATCATTCAAGGATTTGCTAGAAAAAAAAGAGATGATCTTCATAAATTAGCTGAATCAAATCGTAGTTTTTCTCATTATCGTTGGTGGTAAGAATGTACATATAGAAATCATCACCAACCTAGCCCGAGTACGCGCAGCCTTTATGATATTTAGTTAGCTGCGCGTATTTATTTTATTATTACGAAGTTTCGTCTCCGCTCGAAACTTACAGGCACAGACTTAGTGTCATTTGATGAGCAATAAGCGTAATAAAATCATTTTAATGGTTAAATGAATAAAATTTTTATGTATTTTGACAGGGTAGTTATGAAAAGAGATCACTGTGACAAGTTTTTTCAAAAAATTGTACATGATACGACCTCGTGGGGTGCTTTGACCTTTCTGCAGTGCTTCGCACCTTTGAAATCGTGTCTGGTTGCGTGTGTTTAGAGATTTTTGACCACAAAGGAGCGAAGCCGCTACCATTCCATTTTTTTCGAGACCGAAAGGAATTGCTATGATTTTTCATAATTGAGGCAACCGCCAGACTGTTGTATAATGAAGTTTTAATAACAAATTTTGACATAACACATTTTCATAATGAAAACGGAGTCTATTTTGCCGACATACATTCAGTCATACCGAGTCATACACATTGCCCATACTGGGAATAAGTAGTTTTATCCATTTTTATATAGTACTGTAATTTCGAGGAGTTTGATAACCCTCAAGTGAACATTTCTCATACTCTGATTTTATTGAATCACCAATCGATAAAAGTCCGAGTTTATTCATACAGCTTAAACAATAAGATAAGTAGACTCCCTATCCAATGATTCCTAAAGCTATATCATTATCAGACCCTATCATATACAACCTCAAACGGACACCTATTTTTCACGTAGATGACCTGATATTACGTTTAGTATACAATTTGTCCCTAATGATTAGTCAGTCACTAAGTGGGTAATAAAACAATTAGTTTATATGTCATCATATCCTAAAGGTTAAATTATATTTTCACAGGGCAACCTTATCAACCAGACTCTGTACCACACTAGCACAATATTCTAATCAGATCTTTACTAAATAGTAAGGTCCTAGCTATCAAGACAACTAAGCACAGTACCACTCACTATATTCCATTTATTTATTCATATCATCTCTCTGTACGACTATAACCGGGTTTCTAAGGCTACAATGTCATATGTGTCTCGAGCGTCTGACAGAAAGGTATGCTAAATGCCAAGACCCCTTTGTACTTCGACAGATCCTAATATACAATCGTTCACTACCATTTTATACACCTATCATACAAAAGCGCATGACTTTTAATCATTACATCTTCATAAATTAGCTAACTCTTAAGTAAATACCCTTATCATCAAATCATATTAAGTAGATTTTTGGAGAGGACACTTATCTCAAGCTATAATCATAGATTCATACGCCACACGATGCAACCTTAAAAGTTAGACAACCGTCGAGAGACCGAGCCTATCATTAAGACCTATAGCATATAGCTTCACGAATTTGATGATCTGGTTAGATTATGCAAGCAATGAATAGTGGGGTTAGTTTAGCTTATAATCTTATACTCTGACTATATGACAAATGACCTTGCAAACACACATAACCTTCAAGTAGGTAGCCTAACAACTGTACACATTTTCAAGGACTTAGAATGATTATTCGATATTTGCGTACATTATTTAACTTCAAAGAGAAACTAACAACACATATCATAATTTATTTCCTTACCTCATCCAGAGACTTTCCCGTCACTTAAAGCAGGTACTATAATGACGAGACATTAAGGAGATTCAATCCTTCTTACATTTTGACAATAATCCATGTTAGAGATTCAAGCCTCATTAGAACAAACGCTCAAGTCTTGTTAGTTCAAGACAAGCAACGCATGAGCCCACTATGGTTACCTTTCATACAATTCCCCTATACGGTGGGGTAGAAGATAAACCCCGTATAGATTGTTGCGGCATAGAAAGAAAGTGCAAGCATAATACATAAGCAATGATCCGCAGATGCAACTTGAAAGCAAAGAGTAAATCGAGTACTCACGATCATAGTGGGAACGCAAGGTGAGACGGTTGAGAAAAGATAGCTGACTATCGAGGATGAGGTACGAAGGATGGTGTATGCTCGAGTCAGTCCTTCTGGCGATGGCAGGTAATAAGGCAGGCTTCTCGAAGCCTTGCTACTCTTATCACATCGTGTTATTAGTGTGATAAGGCAGACATCTCGGAGCCTTGCTACTCTTATCACATCGTAATATTAGTGTGATAAGGTCGGTTTCTCGGAGCCTTGCTACTCTTATCACATCGTATTATTAGTGTGATAAGGCAGGCTTCTCCGAGCCTTGCTACTCTTATCACATCGTGGTATTAGTGTGATAAGGCAGGCTTCTCGGAGCCTTGCTACTCTTATCACATCATGCTATTAGTGTGATAAGGCAGGCTTCTCGGAGCCTTGCTACTCTTATTACACTTTCCTCATCAGTGCGACTAGGTGATAGGGCAGGCTTAACGGAACCTTGCTCCTCCTATCATAACTTCCAGCGGAGTAAGGCCAGTTGGTAATAAGGCAGACTTCACGGAGTCTTGCTTCTCCTATTACCACCTTCCTCACTTCAGCAAACTTAGGCAAAAAGGCAGGTCTCTCGGGACTTTGCTCCTCTTATCACCGCTGCTAGTTTATTCCCTTAGAAGAAACCCTGTGTCTTAGTGTCACTGTGCACAGTGTCTGTGTACCACACCATCTGTTTGTGTTTGTCACGACATCTATGTGTGTTTGTCACAGTATCAGTGTATATCTATTTTATTTTTCACTGGCCCTTGTATGTGTCAAAGTGGATGTGTCAGTGTCACAGTGTGCGTGTGTGTTTGTCACAATGTGACTGTGTTTTTCCACTGCGCACTGCGCATTATCGTGCACTATCTGTCTGTGCACCGTGTCACTGTGTCTGTCACAGTGTGACCGTTACCGTGTGGCCGTGTATGTGTCACTGCACATCGACGTGACACTGGCCACTTCGTATCTGTCACATTTCACTATGTTTGTATGTGTCTCATTGTGTAACTGCGTGGTTTCACAGTGTCTGTCACCACGACTGTGTATCTGTGTATGTCTCTTGTATGTGTGCAGGTCACATTGTGACCGTGTGTTTTTACTGAGTACTGTGCATGTGTCACAGTGTGACCATGTCTGTGTGTTACCGTATGCTGTATGTCACTTGTGTATGCGTCACTGTAAATGTGACAGTCTCTTGTGTGTGTCGCAGTGTTTTATTGTGTCTGCTCCAATGTGTCTACGTGCGTCACAGTGTCACCATCACTATCTCTGTACCTGTGTGTATTTCAGTATGTGTGGTTGTCACAATATCTGTGTGTTTGTCACATTATCTTTGTGTGTCACAGTTCACCATGTCCGCGTGTTTGTCTTCACTGTGTGTGTGGTTGTGTTTTCATTGTGTGTCACAGTGTCTGTTTCTGTGTTTTGTGCGTGGGTCACAGGGTTTGTTTCTGTGTTTTGTGCGTGTGTTACAGTGTTTTCATTGTGTATGTGTGTCTGTCACAGCATGACTGTATATGTGACTGTGCATGGTGTGTCACCGTGCACTGTGTCTCTGTGTCACCGAGACAGAGCACTGTGTCACAATATCTGTGTGACTGCATATCTGTGTCACACTGCATGTGACACAGTGTCTGTGTGACTGTCACAATATCGATGTGACTGTGTATCATATGTGTTTCACTGTGTTCGTTTGAATGTCACTATTCTGGGGCACCGTGACAGCGCACTGTGTCATCGTGACAGTGCACTGTGTATTGTATGTGTTTCACTGCCGTCTGTGTCACAGTGCATCTGTGTGACACGGTGCATCTGAGTGCCACATTATGTGTGACTGTGAAAGGTGAAAGTCGTAGCTGCTACAGTCCTGAAAGGTCAAGGTCGTAGCTGCTACAGTTTACCAGAGACAAGTGGCGAGGCTATCCTTAGTAGGTTAGCAGTGCGACTGCAATGAGTCAGCGGTACATCCCCATGCAGTCAGCGGTACAGTCCCAGTCAGTCCACGTCCAGTCAAGCAAGTACCATATGGGACTGTGGGCACTCATGACCAATGGAAAGGGCAGGCCAATACCAAACAGAAGTATAAATCAAGATGCAGAGCGAAGCCATTCATTCATTTCTGCGTAAGCTATGCGGCAGCGCTATTACGGCGACTCGTATAACGGTGGTCTGCAGATGCCCGGAGAGTAAAGCGTGTGTGGAAGAAGAGCATAGCCATAGGATAGTGGTAGATGCGGCCATAGCCGCCATAGTGATAGGTGCAGTGCAGAGTGTGTGTATGGGCGAGTATGCAGAGTGTTGCGTGTGTGGCGTCCAGGGTGATCCTGTGTGCGAATAGAGAGTTGTTGGGTGCACGATGCCCCATAGCCATTCGAAGTGAGTTTGCAATCGAACTATGTTTCTTATCAGCTATATCTCTAAGCTTTGTATTTGGGCTCTTGTAGCCAGTTTGGTGTGAAGCATGTTCGCATGCATGTGAAGGGAGGAAAAAACAGTTTGATTGTCACTAGTAATAAAATTAGTAGTAATAATAATAATAATAATAATAATAATAATAATAATAATAATAATGCAAGGAAGATGAGCGATAGCGAACTTCAGAAATCAACAGCATCTACACATGTGACCAGATAGACGTGACCTTGAACTAAATGCAGAATTGCATTACGAGTCCCAACAAACAAGAACATAACAGAAACTCGTAATTGACAATGTTGGAATACTCTCGTCATCATCAACACAAAACCAACGTCGATTCTTATCTGGCGCTCAGCGCCCAGACTACAGATGGCAGATCCTATCTATCCTAATCTACAATGTCGAAGATGACGACAACATCTCCCCGAAGTTCGAGCAGATAGCGGCCAAGACCGCACGCTTCCAACACCAGGTACGTCTCTCGCACCACTCACAACCTCGATCCCGCGCACACACATGCCACGTGTACCCAAAAACCTCCATTCACCTACTTTTCTTCCATTTCTTTCCTTCTCTCTCTTTTTCCTCTCTCTCATACACAATCTCCATCTCTCTCTCTCACGCACATCCGAGCGTATCTGGTCATATTCGTGGCTTAAATCAAGATGAAATAATCAACAGAAATAACAATAATAATCATAAAAGGAAAGAAAACCATCGGCCATATAGTAGCTGTGATGGTCGGCACGATTGCTTTGCGATCTTACTTATAACTACCTAGCCATAATCATGGTCTATAAACGCAATTACAACTCAAAATAACAATAAGATAACGACATAATAAATGATAATAATAATAATAATAATAATAATAATTATTATTATTATTATTATTAATAAAACAAAAACAGATAGAATGTATACAAGCTATCGTTCTGGTCCGGTAAAGTAAAATAAAGTTACGTTGTAATTAGGGGAGTCAGTCGCCCGACAGCAGGGATTACGATCAACGTCGATCAGGTAAGTCTCTCTCCCTCTCTTTCTCTCTCTCTCTTTCTCTCTCTCTCTCTCTCTCACACACACACACACACATGTGTAGTACTGTATATATCCACATTGTAATGGTAGATTCATTCAATTTTATTTATTTATTTATTTATTTATTTATTTATTTATTTTATTTTATTTATCCTATCGATGGAACTACCACGAGGTAAGCGACGTGATTGGAACTTACCTGTTCTTTCCTCTCTCGCTCTGTCATCATCGTCGTCGTCGTCATCAGTCGTCGTCGTCGTCGTCAGTCGTCGTCAGTTGTCGTCAGTTGTCGTCAGTCGTCGTTAGTCAACTGCTCAAGACACTTCACGGGACTATTCAATCGGTAGAAGCGACGAATGGCGTGTACAAAGGGCAAGGATGTGATCAGCATGAGCTGATGACTCACGTTGACTAGGCATTCTTCGTTCAAGATCGATAATTACAACAATCTACCCCCGACACGATGATCCTTAGGAAGGTTGTCCAAGCCTTTCGACTCAGGCAAGCGACTCGTTGGGTCATCAGTGCATCGCTTGCTGTCCAGGTAGGAGCTCTCCCTCTCTCTTTCTCGTTTCCTTCTTCTTCTTCTTCCTTCTTTTCTTCTCACGTTGTGTCGCTATTCTCCCCGTGACAACCTCCTTCTCCTACTCGCCCGCTATCACCTTTCCTTTTTCTCTATGCACCCTTCCTGCGCGGCTCTCTCTTCTACTCCCCGCGCGATTGTCTTTCTCCTTAACTCGCGCGCTCCTCCTTCGAATCCCTCCGGGCGTTCTGTCGTCACCTTCACTCGTCTTCTCCGCCCGCTCGTTCCACCTTTGTCCCTCGCTGCTTGCTGCACTACACCGCGCGTTTCTCCGCCCATGCACAATCCTCTACCGCCGTTGCGCACTCGCTTTGTCGTCCGTCGAGCACGCAGTAGAAGCACATAAACCAAGTCGGGATGTCGTGTCCGGAATCGAGCAGACTTCGTTGGAAGGGAATCTGCCCGAATATCCAACATAGATTCATTAAAGTGAATCTGTAGAGGGTAGACATGGGATTGGAGAAGATTAAAAAAAAAAAAAAAAAAACACCAACGAATCTAATTAATGTTAAATAAATAAATAAATAAATAAATAAATAAATAAATAAATAAATAAATAAATAAATCTAACAACTGCCTACCTCTACTAGCTAGGTGTAACCCCCTCATTTCTGTGGGGTTGTCTTCTTTGTCTCAGCCGCCGTTGCATTCGTCACCTTCGTGGTTACTCTCCCTCCCTTGCGATACTTCAACGCGATAGTCCTCCCCGTGGTTGTCGGAGGTTGGATAAGAAGTGGGATGTCGGGAAGTCCGGGGAAATGAATCTGCCCCAGTTCTAACGATTATTTCAACAAGTTTTTGTATGAGAACGGAGGAAAAGGAATAAACCAAAAAAAAAAAACATAAAAAAAATCTAAAAATTTATAAAGGAAAGAAAAAAAACAATAAAGAAATTTGAATAAGACAAAAAAGCGAAATCTAACTACCTAACTGCCTCATCATGCCAAGTGTCATGCCTCTGCTTCATTCGACTAACTCTAACTAATTCTAATACCGAGGTCGCGGGTTCGAGTCCCGGCCTACCGAAGGCGGGGTACCAAAAAGGTCAGTGTGAGCTCCTTATCAAAAGGAGCTATTTTGAGGGTGGATGGATTCGATCCCCAGAACCTCCGATCTGCAATCCGCACCAAAACCTACTGAGCTAAATCCTACTTCGGTTACAAAATGAGCTGCTCTGATATATATAGAGTAGTCACGGTAGGGTTTGGTCCGCCTTATGGCCCAAGCCCTATTCTAAGTTTGTATGTGTACTTGTCAGCCTGCGTGGCTGTCTGAGTGCTCGTCGGCTTGAGTGTGTGTGTGTCCCTCAAGGCACTAGGTTGATCGGAAGGCAGGAAGGCCGGTACTTACCTGTAGCTGTGACATTGAGGGTCACGATGAGAAAACACTCAAGCGGCGGGGTAGGAGGTCCTCGACACTTAAGAACCGTGGAAACACTCAAGTGGCAGTCAGGCTGGTACCACGCAAGTAGAGGTAGATGTGCCGGGTAGTCAAGGATGAGTCGAAGAAGACAAAAGTTGGCATTCTTAGATGCCTTGTACCGGTAGGTAGACAGGTACCAGGCCAAGTCTCTGTGTGTGTCGTAGATCTTCTCGACACAGCATTAACCCAATCAACCCCTCGACCTTTTCGGTCAGAGGGTATTTCTATTAATCCTAACCATCACAGTGCGCGTCATAACAACGCGTGTGCATATTCTCGAAATTTTCTCACTGATTCGCACCGGTCTCAATGGTTGAGTAAATTGTTTTCAAAGTGTCGCGCGAAACGCGCACACCCTTTTCATCCCAAACCGGATCCGTCATGGAAGTCGACGCCGTCATCGTGTTGAATGCAAAAGCATGGCCAAATACCTTTGTAAGGGTATTTGGTCTGACACCTCGTTGTGGGGATGGCCGCATCGCATAGTGCAACGGAGGTTTGGTGGGAGTTACGAGGGGAGGTGGAGTCCTATCACGGCCCATTACTCAACTGCCTTCGATTCTTTGCAGCATGGTGCATGACTGCTTTAATCCTTGTTAGCCCGTGTGTATCGTGTCTTTTCTTTTCGTGAAAAATTGTGGGTGTCGTCGGCACCTTGAGTGTGGATTTGCAACCAACATGTCTCGTTTCTCCAGGGGATGTCGTGCAACAATCGGCAATTGCTTTGTTTTCGTCATCCATCATCATGACAACTACCCGTGTAAGCGGTTTGATTATCTTGTGTTTGCTTGTCCTTATCAGAGTCCCGACTTTTTACCCTCGCACTGCTTCTTGGAGATGCAGAGTTTCGGTTTCGAGTTTGTTATAACAAGGTTGGAGCTGTTGCAGTTGGGATCTTGATTTTTCAAGTGAGTGAATGGAAGTTCATCTTGTTTTTCAATTTTATCAGAGTTATTGTGTCTCTAATGAGTTTATATTCCCTTAAACTCCCCCTTTTTTTTGTTTTCATGCTCTACTTTTGCAATTTTTTCTGCTTTTTCCCCATGCTTTTGGCAATTTCATAGAATTCCTTGTTCTGTTTACTTTCTTCTTCTCTGTGGTGCACATCTTCGATTGCCTTTCCAGTAATCTGAAGTATCATCTGGATGCTACACTCCATGTTTGAACTACTTGCCACCCTGATTTCCTCGTTGCCCAGACAATTTATGCGCATGTTTTCCTCGTGGACCAATCACATCCAACCTAATTAGGAGTGACCATGTTGATTCTTCGTGGTAATCCAAAAATCACTTAGTTGGGGTCGTTTTTATTGCATGACATTTTGACGCAACATGCTGCGACACGGTCGGGGAGGTACGACGCGTAAAATAAGAAACACACACATTGGGGTTTCCCCATAGTTGTCGTCGAAGGGGTCTGACTATCGTTCATCATGTTGTTGTCCCTGCATGCTCCCCCGACTTCCTTTCTGAGTATTTGTTTCCTATTGATTACAGGTCAATCAACTTATCACACATTATGGAGTGGACTTGGTTTGTTTACCTGTGGATTCTGAAACGGGCATTAGGTTGATGGTATGTTCTTACCATGGTTCGTTGTGTGCCTGTGGTAGGTGCCTTCGTCTTTCAACAACGGATGGTACTCGGATTTGCTCGGAGACGGCATGAAGTGGCTGGATTCATTCCCATCCCCTCCCTGCCCTGCCCAAGTGTTGATTTCCATAGCCCCGAGTAAAGTCCTAGAATTTGTAAGGTTACGTTCAATGAATGTTCCTCCGCCTTCCCCTCCCCTTATCACTGTACTCGCCTTCAATGTCTAGATTGACCTGTTGTAGACCACTTCCCATGAAACAACGTTCTCCAAGCGTCTGGTTACTTAGCCCCATGACGTGAAACAGGAGGATGGCCTTGTTGACCTATATATTCGGGACGATCTCACCATGAAGGAGAAGGTCCTCGTCAATCTTTGGCGTGCTGACTCGAATTTCCATGCTAATCTTGTTTGTAGGGACCTCATGGTAGAAGTAGGTTTGGATGGATCTGACGATGAGGAGGATGAGGACGATCCTCTCCCCCTAACAGAGGCGGAAAAGAACTTCCACAGAATGATCGTAGCAGAGAATAGGAGGCAGAAAGCGAAGGCATTTGCTTCCAACCATAGGGTGAGAGTGAATAAATACACTCGGAATGCATTCCTTCCTACAGTCCCCCCGAGGTGGGTCGAAGCTCAGTCGAGGGGTGTAGAGGACATGTTATCGGATCTTGACACTTTCAACGATGTTTCATCTATCAGTTCTAATGCATATCGATTCTTGGTGTCTCTTGGGGAGGAGGGGAGGACGAAGTGCAATTAGAAAGCACTCACGGAGGACATAGAATTATTCAAGGGGGACTACCCCCTGGCCACAAACGCCATGAACCTTCCGGTGGTTGGTGATTTTGACCCCACCAAGTGCACAATCACTCCTTCGAGCCTAGCCATTAGGGGATTTTTGGGTCCTAGGGTCCAGTCCGCTATGGCTGAGCTTAAGCGGATCTGGAATGTCGCCTGTCCTTATCTCAAATGTAAGTGTGTACAAATGGACAAGGGGGATTGCGGGAAGAATATTACGTAGTTTAACCATGTACTTTGGTACTTGATGTCCGATCACCAGTATCTATATTCCCAGGCCCCTACCATGAGAGCCCTTACGAGAGCATTTAGGAACCTCGTTGAGATGACGTGGCGTGCCGCCATACTCGCTTCCGTTGTCCTTTCGCACATGAGGGGATCATGGTCAGTATGACATTTAGTGTCATCCTCGACCCCACGAGAAAGTCAGAGAACATCCTCTATGATCTAGCAATCATGTTGCACAAATTCCCAAAGACCATGGCCAAGCTCATCCTTCCATCTCGTTACCTCCAGGCCCCAAATGAAAGAAAGAGGAAGGTGGACCAGGCGTCCGGATCTACTACAAAGAAGGCAAGGAATGGGCAGCAGACCACATTGACCTTTTACGTGGTGCCTGCAATTCAGGACCTACTCACCACTCCAGCGCGGACACCGTCTGAAAGTTGTGTTGAGGGCACCCCCCCCAAGCTGTGTGATCACTACCCAAAATGAGGCCCAAGCATCGACATCCAGCAGGGTAGTAAGGAAGAGTCCTAGAGGAAGGGATGCGACAAAGACAAACTTGTTTGCGAACTAAGTTGGGATTGTTCTTCTATGCAGGAATATAAGGGTGTCGTGACTCGCGACCCCGTCGGGAGGAAGAAATGGCAGAAAACCCCGTCAACGGACATGTTTTTTTTTGTACATATCACCTATACAAGTCGAATTATGAAGAATGTTCGTTTCCGGGTATTCCTTGAGGAGGTTGTTGAGTCGTTCTTTCCAATAGATGCTAGGAAACTTTTGGCTTTGGTGGTAATTGGATGGACTTATCTGAGCACTTTGGAATCGGTTGTGTATAAGCCCTCCGCTGTTTTTCGCAACTTTGTATTGGATCAATGGTTGGATTCTTGCTCGGCGATGGAAAAATATTTTTATTGTTCAAAGAGGTTCTCGTCATTCTATCACCCTTGCGCTTTAGATACCTTTCTCATCCCCCTCCACCCACATCCTCTTTCTCGACCCGTCAATTGTAGCCCTCCCGAAATTGGAGAGCTTGCTGTTGCAGGGTTTGAATCACATCCCTACATAGCTGCGTATCCCGAGTATCGAGTTACATGAGTTTCTGAAGACACTGAGGGAGGTTGTGAAATTTCTTCCCAATCTCATGGGATGATTTCCAAAACCTTGTCGTTTGTCACAAACGAACTTAGGAAGCAATTGGATTTTTCTATCATTAAGAAGCACAAAGACCCTCCATGTGCCCTTGATGATTATGCTGTCTGCAATGAGATTTCCTTCCTCTCGAAACGTGTGTTCATTGCAGGGACTGACAAGTCTGCAAACACCCCCTCGTTTGTTTGCATTCACCTAATTCGGAAGCTAGCACTTAATCGACTCAGTAGTGTCGATTTTGAGGTAATCAATTCTCTCCCATGTGACATCCTGGATGAAGTTGGTCGTTCTTTGACAATCCTACTACCCAATGTCCCATTGGGCCCAAGGAAGATCCCACATATTATGACTTTGTATAAGTATTACAAGCTTGCATTCCGGTGCCTCACGGATGCGTCCTTTACGTTCCTGACCTCGACTGCCTGATTCGGTTCTGAAATGCCTTACCCCAATTGTCATGGCACGATGCAAGGAAGTTACTAACGGACTCAAATGGTTCCACAGTGTGGACACTACTAACTGGTGGTTCATTGATTCGGTAGGATTATTGCTACAACTTATCAGATAAAGTGTGTTGGAGTTCCGGAGATGCATGGGATGTGTAGATAGGGTCCTTAACAACCCACACATTTTTTTTTTCCTGTCAGGGTGGACATCTCCTAAACCATCCGAGTCGTCAAAGTATGCGATCCCTTTCCCGCATCGACTATGCGGGTGTTTGAGGTGTTTTGTGTGTATGATTGCAATGCTGCCCCGACCAATAAGGTTGTTGTGGTAGCTAACAGGTATCTTGTCTGAGGCAGGTAACAACATGGTACATGGTCGAGTGGCCCCGGTGTAATCTGCCCCTTCTCCATATCTGCTCTGGCGTGGTCGGGAAGGTCAAGTGGTATACCACCCTCCCCCTCCTCATTGGCACCGCCTCCTCCCTCGACAGGCTCCGACGGAACGTTGTGCGCCACCGGTGAAGGATCCCGCAACACTAACGCCAAAGACATATCGCCTCCGACCTCCTCCGGGTCATCAGCCTACAGGTCCATGTCGTCATTCCCAATGGGGCCGTGTGACGATCGACCTGGACCGGCACTAGGCGACATTGAAAGTCACCCTGCAGTATCCGCCCCATCATCGGCCTCCGCACTGGGTCCACGGTCTCCGTCCCGATGCTCGCCAAAATCGCCCTCCGTACGAACTGCCTTCTCAGGCACTGCATGATCAGGCTCCAACGTGCCCGCCACACAAAATCCAAGTACGATGTCGGACATGGTCGGATCTCCATGCTCTGCCACGGCCGGATCTCCATGCTCCGTCACGGCCGGATCAACATGCTCCTCAGTCTCTACAGGGTCATGTGCGAATGGATGCGGGACTGTGGGATCACGATGCTCCACCCCGCTCGGATCAGGTACTGCAGCACCGGTCTCCAAGTCCCAAGTACGCTGCCGCTCTGCCAGGTTCGCGTCTCTACCTGCCCACTCTCTCTACAATAGCTCCAATCGCTGCTCCTCTCGATCCAAGCGGGCATGGAGCTCCTCCGTCGACTCCGGTACACCACCCTCCGTAGGACGATACTCGATGTCATCCCCCACTGTCTCTCCCCCGTGGCCCTAGAACACCGCTGCCAGAAAGTCCGTGTTCGAGTTTATGAAAGTTACTTGTGCATAACTCCGTCTGCTCCCTGTCCCCTCGAGGTACCGAGGCGGGTGTGTGCTGGCTCGACATATGCGCATCTGCTCTAATGTAGTCCAGGTGGTCTGACACCTCGCGTCTAGCACCCGTGGACGAGTTGGCCAGCGTCTGCAACCACACTGATCTCCTAAAACCCTCGATGGCGGACTATCCGTAGCGGGGAAGGAATTGTCCTCGCTCTTCCGAATGAAGGTGCATTGTGACTGAAAACCGTCTGGTCCTCCACCGCATGTGTAGTAGAGTCTCTCGGCACTCTTATCTACACCAACTGACAAATCCTCAACGCCGTCCGTGTCCGACTGCTGCTCCAATGCCTGCGCCGGCTGTGCTGGCGGTGGAGGCGTATAGTCGTAAGGATGCAGTGTCTTGGCTCTGGCACTGAAAACCTCACCAACTCCCGCCGGACGACAAGAACCCTGTTGTTGGAATCGACGAAGTTGTGCACCGATCTCGTATGCAGGCACTGCCGACTGAGGTCGGGCTCCCCACTCCTCTGGCTCAGGCTCCTCCTCCTCGTCCTCGTCGTCAACCACGACGTGTGTATACTCCTCAGGGTGCGCCTCAGCCAGGGTCGCCATGTGGCCCCACGGAAGAACGTACCCCCCACTCCACTCGCTACATCCAAGTAGTTTGAGGTTGGTAGCAATCTCAACTAACTGCACGACCTTCCTGAACTTGAGCTTGTTGTGCTTGGCCGTGTGGATGCGCTCATGCTCTGCCCAATTCCTCTCAGCAGGAGAGGCGGACGTCCACATGTGCATCATACGGCCAGCGATCTCCTGCAAGTCCGAGAAGCATGCGTCGTGCTCCACCCACCATGACGCGCACCTGCTCGTCTCCTTGTCCCCTACACAGGCCTCCGCGTTGGCATCCCTCGTCACCCTGTCTGTTGTGTAGCCGAGCCTGGCGTGGAAGGATTGCATCTGCTCACGCACTCGCAAGTATGTATCCCCCGCCGGATCACTGTCTGTCTGCACTAACAGAAACGAGTCGCACTCGATAACGACCTCGAGGTCCGCTGCTGTCCTGTGGACGGACTCGTAGTAACGGAGAGACGGCTTGCGGGGATTGAGCAGGTGCGCCGCAGCGTGCGCATGCTCAAGCATATGCATGGTGCGGATCTGCACCACCTCCACGCACGGCCCCCGCATGTCATCTGGGACGTCAGCAACAGCCACCTGCCGCACCAACTCCTGCGACAATGAGTAAATCATGGACATGATCATGCCGCCTCTGTCCAATCTCCTCAACGGCTGGTGGACAGGGGTCATGACAGTAACAGCATGCTGAACGTTGCGCCAGAAATTGGCGCACCGGATGACCTGCCGAGCCCAGAGAGCTTGTCTACGCTTCGACGACTCCCATGGGATGATGTGCCACTCGTCGTCATGAAGCATGCCCTCCAAGGCGTTACGCCTGGCGAGCAAACACACAAACATAAAAAAATGGACGCGAATCCCGTCTCCACGGGGTGCAAAAGCGTGCGGCGACGACTCTCCATCCTGAAAAGGTGATACGCCGCGGCGTGCAATTTAATGAATCGCACCAACGCCCGAGCTCTAACAATGGTGTCCGTAACCCAAGGAACCCCTGTGTCGATGTCAGACAACATCAAGTTTGCCACGTGGGTGGCACAGGGGAGCCAAGTGATACGGCGGATCTGCGGATCGAGGTCCTTTGTAAGGAGCTTTGCGGCGGACGTATAGTTCGACGCAGAGTCCGTGCAAATGGCCAACACGTCCTTCGGAGGGAAAGACCGGAAATGGCCTTCCACCTCCTCAAGACGATCCGTGCCGTCTCGGGCACTGAACCGTCTCGCTGGACGGTGGCGTACATGAGGGCGCCGCGCTTGGCGGCCGCGAGGAAGTTGACGATAGGCCTCGTGTCTCGCAATTGCCTACCGTCCAACAAAATGGTGGCCCCCACCGACTCGAACAAACCACGGACCTCCCTCAACACGGCGGCAACCTTTCCCCGCTGGTCATCAATACCAACCCCAATGTCATTGAAGGACGGATAGATAGGCCGCACTCCGCGAAGCATGGCGGCCAACGCCTTCTTGTGCCTATACCATAACTGCCTCCTAAAAGCAGCAAAGGGTATACCGGCATCGTAGGCCCACTGCAAAAAGGAGTCCCTGAATGCGGCTTGCCCATCTGGATCGTACACCTCATCCAAAGTGGATTGCCGCTGTCTCTTGCGCGCCTGCGACATGCCCTCAGCTCCACTGTCCACCGGCCTCTTCCCCGCTCGGCCCAATGCGTCCCCCTCGTGATGGTGAGCGGCACTGCTCCCTCGCGCAGTCATGACCACCACCTCCCCCTCCAAATCCGGTGTTGTGCTTGTCCCTCCACCCACCTCCATACCCCCAGCTCGCCTGGCCTCCTCATCCAGGAACTCCTGTACCTCATCCACAGGATCGCGCTCCTGTGCTCGCGACTGTGACGCACCCGTCCTCCCCCTGCCACTGCCTCGTTGGACGTCCACTGCTCATCTATCCGCGATATCGTGCTCCCTCATGTAAGCCACGATACCACGATGATGTCGCTGATCGAACTCGTAGTCCGTGTGGTTCCAAATGTCTACAAACACGTCCATCGTCGCCGCCACGCACCTTTTCAACTGCGTGAAGTGGCGCTGTGCCTTAAACAAATTCCCCTGCCAGACATGCATGCCTCTTCTCCCATATTCCCAACCTCTGACCCTGCGTCACATGACGCCACACTCTCGACTTCCTGCGCAGCTCGTTCATCTTCACATCGCTCGCAGGAACAAAGTCAGTGCCCCCCGAACCGCCCGCACCACCCGTCATTTTAAACGTTAACGTCCGTCAACTGCCCCCCCCCCCCCCCCCCCCCAAAAAAAAAAACAACAACCTTGACGCAACTGATGAAATCGCGCCTCGAGATCCGATATGTCCCGCCTCCGCAGCAGGCCCGAGGCGGTCGTCCCTGCAGAACGCGGTCGAGTCCCTTGCCGCGCGGGCGAGACTGACATCACGCGTCCGCAGACGCGTCCGCGGACATGGCTTCGGGGACATGAACGTGGCCACGTCCTGGTTGCACCGTCGTCGACGATCACTCGTGCCGCCGATTGCGCCCGTGCGTGAGAGTGTGTGATTGATTGGTTGATCGATTCATTGCCTGATCTGTGTGTGTGTGTGTGTGTGTGTGCCAAGCGCACACGCGCAG
>BFEA01000336.1:1075910-1086968 GCA_003427395.1 Chara braunii
GTGCGTGCATGTGTGCGTGCGTGCGTGCGTGCGTGCGTGCGTGCGTGCGTGCGTGCGTGCGTGCGTGCGTGCGTGCGTGCGTGCGTTCGAAAACAAAAGACAAAACCATAAAGGCTTAGGATCCAACACCATAATAAGAGACTACCTTCATGATTCGCTTGCTTGCTTGCGTTCGAAAACAAAAGACAAAACCATAAAGACTTAGGATCCAACACCATAATAAGAGACTACCTTCACGATTCGCTTGCTTGCTCGCTCGCTCGCTCGCTCAATCACAATCCAACAATCAATCTCTCTCTCTCTCTCTCTCTCTCTCTCTCTCTCTCTCTCTCTCTCTCTCTCTCCGATCGGTACGCCTCGCGCGGTTTCGATTCCGCCTGCGCTGTTCGGATCCCGGCCGCGTGGTTAGGATCCCGACCGTGCAGATGTCGTACAAAGGAAGCGCGACTCTCTCTCTCTCTCTCTCTCCCCCCACACACACACACACGATATGACAGCAAGTAAACTTTAACTAACCAATGAATCTAGTCAATTTTGATGGCAGGATACAATGAAGCTCAATGGGCACATAATAATAGGCGGACAACCATTAGTCGAAGTCAGGAAGCAATCAAAGTTTCCTCCCCCATAGCATCCTCTTTGTAGATCCAAGTAAGAGTACCATGACAAAATCAGCGTTTGCAGAGATCATCTCCTTCTTTATTTTTGTTGTTATGTTGCAGAACTCGTCGGAGCAGGTGGTTGAACAACAGAAGTACCTCTGATGACCAAATATTTCATGCGTTGTCAGGAGCGTAGTCCATCCAAATATCGCTGTATTTGATAGGCAGCAACCCTTGATAGACTGCGATCTTGACTGACCGATAGCCCGAAACTGGTCCAACACAAGTCTAATGCCCGTTTCGTATTATGGCCCCGTGAATGCGGCACACATCCGTGAGTAGATCCATAAACAATATCATCCACCCTTGCATGTCTAGTGCGGGTAAGTGTGCGCACTGTTACAGTCGCCACACATATTTCACGATACCACACTGATAACCATGGAGAAGCGTTCATGCAAAGGAATAAGGACCACTTGTGGATCACTTGTTGTCAGCCTCATGGCATGAATTGGTGATGGTACATGGGCAGTAAAATCCAAAATTGATTCGAGTGACACTTGACACAATTAGATGCTTTCCGCCATGAAGTGCCTAATGAACTACGTTGACATCATGAACATCAGAAGGCAAAAATGCGCCACTGCACGTGACTATGTGTTTCTCCCCGTATTGACTCGTTCTCTCCTTTGTTGAATGACGAGCTTCTATCTGCTACAGCAAAACATACCATTTTTCGAGATCTAAATGAGATATATATGCGCAACCGACGTGAGACTTCACAGGCAACACAGAGGACTACGTAAGGAGGCTTCAATTCTCAACCATGAGACTAATTAATCAACCGAGGAGTGACATCAACATAATTGAACGTCTGCTTTGTCTCTTTTCAGGTTAGCAGGCTGCCGAACATTTTCTCACGAGACTCTCCCCACTCCCCGGACTCGCACGTTGATTTGGAATGGAAAGAACGGTGGAGCAAAGTCGGCGTGGATTAGTCAGGTAACTTACAACGACCTGATGCATTTGGCTATCAATGCCTATCACCCATCTATCATCAGATTAGCAGGCTCTGACTAAGCACACAGTTACAACAATAAACATACCCATCTAATGCTCAGTCAAGGCCCACAAATGACGTTCGGAGTGAATAAATATTAAATAATAAATTAATTAATTTCAATGTTAACTTAAGGACTGGAACATCGATGTAAATCAGTAACTTGTTTTCTGTTCGACTGCAATTCGAAAGGAACAGACGAAATGCATTGCGTAAATTTGCTTTCACCCACTCTCTCGGTGTTCTTTTGGTTCGACTAGGTAACTTGCACAACTTCAGCGCAAATTTGTGCTCAATGGCTGGCAAAAGAAATTCAGGGGTAGTTAGTAAATGGGTAATTGATTCCGTCCTCAAAACAGGAAATCAAAGGGAGATCGAGAAATCAAATAGTGGCGGGCAATTAACTTGTCCCTGTCTCTTCCACAAAGACACAAATACCTAAGTACCCAGTTGTTGCTTGATCAGTAAATAAAGGGTGTCCAATCACTTACGGTCGAATTTTTTCTCCGCTTTTCAATCTGATCATGGAAATATTATTGACCCCTCATTGACTATTGTGCTTTATTGTCTGCTGCTATACAAGCCTTTGACTAGTTTTCTACTGCAGGCTAAAAGTATGCCTCGCCCCACAATCGGCCGACATTGTCAAACCACCCGCTGCACGCCACTATCTACTCAGACTGGTAGTTCCTCCTGACCACAGCGTCCTAAAATGTCCAAGAAGTTTATACCCGAGGTCCATGTTGCTGCCAAGTGGCAGTCCGCCCAGTGAAACATGCGACACGTGAGCTTGTGTCCTTGGCTGCATGACAAGTCGTTCTCTCTATCTGCCACGCCGCATCGTGCATGTCGGAACTGAACTGAAAAGCCAAACCCTAGTCCCTCTTGTAACGGCCAGGTGGCCATTTCCCTGGGCCGACAGCTGACTATTGTGCCCCTTGACACGTGGCGCTTGAGCACGCACATCCCCGTCATGGAAACGGAAAACGTATTACTTGAGTGGACCAGGCGTTGATTCGAGTTTCGGCAGTCCCACTGGTGGAGCTGGTTTCCTAACCCAGCTGCAAAAATACAGCCCCGGCACGGTCCCTTTGGTTTGGATCCTGACTTCACCAATGTGAATACTAACGTCACTTAGACCATCCTCTTTTATTATTACTATTCTATTTTTTAATTTATTATCAAGGCTAGTCGAGCCCTTTGCACAAAAATAAAATAAAAATCAGCGGTACAACCTAACAGGATTGACCACGGAATGGTCAAGGCTAATTAGTTTGTAACATATTAAAACAAAAATGAACAAAATAAAAATAAAATAATATAAATTACGATTAGCGTGTATTGACAATTTGGAACAACTCCCCAGCCATATAACATGGTTAACAACGGGTGTGCAGTAAAATCTCCTTCGTCCCGCAGCGCAGCCTCTTACCATGGTGCACATCGAACTGGACTGCGGTTCTCTCGGATTGCACTAATGGGGTACCTTTTACCCTGCAGGCTAGAACATCAAAACTGACGTCGCAAATTCGGCATACCGCGGAGGGCCAGAATGTCAGCCCTCCGACATGATACCAAACCCCCGCCCAGCGTCCCCGCTGGACCAAAACAAAGTAGACAAGTAATATTACGCAGCGAGAATCAGTGTTGCAGTCACTCATTTTTATAGCAATGCTTGCGAGTTTGCATTTGCACTTTCTCTTCTGCAGCGCATTCTTCTCTTTTTCCATTGTGTAGCAGTTTTGCGTAATCTGCACAATCACTCCCCTCTTTCTTCCTTAGTAGTGTGGTCTACTTCTTTTGACGACATTCTTTTCGTCTCTATCTTCATCGTTGTGCACCTTTTTCTTTTCACGTTCTTCTCAATTGTAACTTCATCTTGTACCATGCCCGAGGCACGTCGCGGGCATGGAAGAGGAAGAGTTGGTAGGGGTGGAAAGGCGTGGGAAGAGTCACCAGCTCGTGCACGACATAAGTCTTGCTCAGAGGAGGAGGAGAAAGGAGTGCGAGGATATGGTTCTTATGCAAAACCATACCCGTGTCACTCTCTCGCTGGTTGGCATGAAAAAACTCCGGCGCCAACGAAGATGGAGTATTTCCAAAAGAAGTTTGAGGCACACTATGGCGCCCCAAGTCTCTCCTCTCCTCCGTACTCCCCAGAGCCCCCACTACCCCTCCGCCGAGTAAGGCCCTAGTGCCAATTTCTCCACCTTCTATCCCATGTACAGTTTCTCCTCCCTCTCATCTTAGTAACTGTAGTCTTTCTTGCATCTTTTTTCTTCTTTCTTTACTTCAGATTGAGTTCATTGTCATTCTCTATATTTTGTATAAGTGTGACTTCCTTTCGAATTTCTGATTTTTTTATTTCTATACTTTTGTTTATGTCTCACTTTATAGCATCCGTGGGTTGAGAGTCTTAATACCTTAAAGCCGGGGATGCAGGTTCCTTGAGAACCAGGCCACTTGCTGGCCACCAAGTAAATTTAGAAAGAATTTTTCATCTGCTACTGGCTTGACTTGCCACTGAATTCTCAGCGAAACAGTTACCTCGTTCCTTGTCTTGACAGTGTTGTTAGGGATACTGTCCAAATGATATCAACATTGAGGACACTCATTTATCTGTCATGATGAGGATAGGGTATACCAAACCGTTTTTTTTGTTCTCTTGTCCGAGTGAGACGTCTTCTCAGCTTCTCAGGCATCTGAAGGGGATACCAAACCTCGTTTCTTTTCTTGGGTCTGAATGAGGTGCATCCTCAACTTCTCAGATAAATAAAGGGGGATACCAAACCTCGTATTCTTTCTCTGGTCTGAAAACTTGAGATAAATTTGTTCGATACTGCAAAATAGCAAGTCCTACAAACCATCAAACTTGATCCCAACATGGAAGTCCCCTGACAAGCAATCATCATGCAATAACTAAATAAAAATAAATAAAATAAAAAACCAAAAATAAAATAATAAATAAAATAAAAAACCAAAAATAAAATAATAAATAAAATAACATAAACAGTTCCTCTCACCCAAGAGTTATTGATTGTCTTGATTTTGGCCCACCACTGGCTAGGAATGACAGACATCCCGTCAGTTTGTCATACCCTATTCGGTCCGCCTCAGGCCAGGACCAATCAGACCATTTGTCTTGACAGCCGCTTTTACCTGCCTCTAGGTTAGGACCACCATACCCACTACTCGAGTATGATGAACCTTTGACACTCTCTCCAAGACACCCAGACTATAGCGGGTCTGGTCACTCTATGACAGTAGACCTCTCGTCAGTCAAACTGTCTCGTATCCGGATTTGACCACTTCGGTCGGGGACCGGCTCACCCACCAGTTTTCGGCCTAGGGTGCTGACTGCCCCGCCCAAATTTTTGAACGTGAGACCCGATCTAACCACTGCTTCAGACTCTGGCTAACCTCACTGGATTGCATCCTCTGACTGCAGTAGGGTTCCGGCTGACCCCTTTTGACCTCACGGGTCAGACTCCCTGAGTCTTAGCCTCAGTCAACTACGGAATTCGACACTCACGTTAGAGACCTGCTAACCTCATCAAATTGCAACCTACTATGGTAAGGCTCTGGCTAGCCCCGGCAACCAATGCATCATCGGGTTAGAGAAGAGAAAATCCCAAGTACAGATAATCAGACAAGCATTTCAAACTCCATAATCAGGCAGTCCATATCCCAAGTAAGAGGACAAACATTTCTCAAGAGACGTCCCTTTGGTCTTTAGAGGTACTGAACAACAATAAGCAGCAGCCGACAATGTATTCCCTTGAGACCTCTTGTCAGCCTTAGGGAATACAAAGTGCTGACCCCAGAGAGGTCCTTTCCCTCATCTGAGAGTACTTCCAAGAGATCTCCCGTCAGCCTTGAGGAAGCATAGAGATACTGGTTCCAGAGAGGTCCCTTCCCTCATCTGGAGCTGAAGACATGTAACTTTGCTTAAAAGCACGAACTCCCCCAGTTGACAACTCTCTGGTCAAGCTTTCTCGGACAGGCAGCTTAGCCGGCAAGAAGTCCCTCTACTAACTATTCTTTGATCATATAGAGCTGAACTTTCTTGAGTCTGTCAGACTCTCTTAGTTATAAGGGATCAATACTGATTACTCTTTGATGTGTCACAACCACGAGTTCTTTGAACTTGATACTTCATTAATATTCTGAAGGATTGCCTCTCATCACCCGTTTTACTCTAAAGTTGTCCCCTGCTAAGAGGTAAGATACTTATGGATCGACTGTGACTCTGCATCAATAACTTTGATCTCCTTATTTCTGGGGGAAAGTTAATTCGGATGCACAGACGAACGTAAATCATCTGGAAGATTTTTCTCGAGTTTCTCGTGTCAAATGCTGAAAATTATCACACTAAACTGATCATGCAAGAATAATCAATGTCTGCCAAACTTTGGTCCTTTTCAGTGTCTTGCTGTCTCACAGTACATTCTCTTAATCTTCTAGAACTGTTTTCTTACCGAATGACTGTCCTTTCTTTCCTTTTTTTCCTGGTAATTGTGGGAACTAGGTCGGGGTCTTTAAAGACAAACTTACGGAGTCTTGACCCTTACACCATGTTATGAACTCTTGAGCCATCCAACTCTGAAATCTCAACTTTGCCCTCTGCTTCTCGTGTAATCCTGTAAGGACCGAGCCATCTAGGCTCCAACCGTTTAGTCCATTGAGTTTCGAAAGAGTTATCAAACAGGACAATGTCACCGATTTTTAATTTCTCTCTTCTTATGTGCCTCTTCTTGTTCCACCTTTTTTTGTCTAACAGTCTGTTGGTTGTTATACTCGGCAACGGCGCCATTTTTGTCGCATTTTTTTTAGTCAGGCCTCTTTGGGCGACCAGAAAGCCAACAGGCTGTCACGTGTCGACGGGCACAGCAACCAGTTGTCAGCCCAGGAAAATGGTCACTTAGCCGTTACAAGAGGGACTAGGGTTTAACTTTTCAGTTTAATTCCAACACGCACGATGCGGCGTGGCAGATAGAGAAAACAACTTGTCGTGCAACCAAGGACACACACTCACGTGCCGCATGTTTCGCTGGGCGGACTGCCACCTGGCAGCAACATGGACCCAGGGTATAAACTTCTTGGACATTTTAGGACGCGGTGGTCAGGAGGAACTACCAGTCTAAGTAGATAGTGGCGTGCAACGGGTGGTTTGACATAGTCGGCCAATTGTGGGGCGAGGCGTACTTTTAGCCTGAAGTAAAAAACTAGTCAAAGGTTTGTATAGCAGCAAACAATAAAGCACAATGGTCAATCAGGGGTCGAAAATCTTTCCACAATCTGATTGGAAAGCGGAGAAAAAAATTTGACAGTATGTAATTGAACACCCTTTATCTACTAATCAAGCAACAACCAGGTACTTAGGTATTTCTGTCTTTATGGAAGAGACAGGGACATGTTAATTGCCCGCCATTATTTGATTTCTTAATCTCCCTCTGATTTCTCGTTTTGAGGACGGAATCAATTACCGAATTACTAACTACCCTTGAATTTCTCTTGCCAGCTGTTGAGCACAATTTGCACTGAAGATTTACAAGTTACCTAGTCGAAGCAAGAAAGCACTTAAAGAGTGGGTGAAAGCAAATTTATGCAATGCATTTCGTCTATTCCTTTCGAATTGCAGTCGAACTGTAAACAGGTTACGGATTCACATCGATGTTCCACCGCTGACGTCGGCATTGAAATTAATTAATTTATTATTTAATATTTATTCATTCTGAACGTTGTCAGTGGGCCTTGGCCGAACATTAGATGTGTATGTTTATTGTTGTGACTGTGTGCTTAGTTAGAGCCTGCTAATCTAATGATAGATGGGTGACAGGCATTAATAGACAAATGCATCAGGTCGTTGTGAGTTACTAGACTCATCCACGCAGGCTTTGCTCCACCGTTCTTTCCATTCCAAATCAACGCGCGAGTCCGGGGAATAGAGAGAGTCTCGTGAAAAAATGTTCAGCAGCCTGCTAACCCGAAAAAAAACAGAGCAGACGTTCAAATAGATCTGATTTAGATCTCGAGAAATGATATGTTTTGTTGCAACGGATAGAAGTTCGTCATTCAACAGAGGAGAGAACGAGTCAATACGGGGAGAAAGACCTAGTCACGTGCAGTGGCACATTTTTGCCTTCTGCCATTCATGATGTCAAGGTAGTTAATTAGGCACTTCATGACGGAAAACACCTAATTGTACCAAGTGTCACTCGAATCAATTTTGGATTACTACCCATGTACCACGTACCAATTCATGCCACGAGGCTGACAACAAGTGATCCACAAGTGGTCCTTATTCCTTTGCATGGATGCTTCTCCATGGTTATTAGTATGGTATCGTGAAATGTGTGTGACGACTGTAACAGTGCGCGCGCTTCCCCGCACTAGACAGCAAGGGTGGATGATATTATTTATGGATCTACTCACGAATATGTGGTGCATTCACGGGGGCATAATAGGAAACGAGCATTAGACCTGTCTTCAACCAGTTTCGGGTTATCGGTCAATCAAGATCGCAGTCTTTAAAGGGTTGTTGCGTATCAAATACAACGGGAGACTGCGCTACTGGCAGCGCATGAAATATTCGGTCATCGGAGGTACTTCTATTGTTCAACCACCTGCTTCATGCAACATAACAACAAAAATAAAGAAGGAGATGATGACTGCAAACACTAATCTTGTCATGGTGCTCTTACTTGTATACACAAAAAGGACGCTATGGGGGAGGAAAGTTTGATTGCTTTCTGACTTCGAGAATGATTGTCCGCCCATTATTATTTGGCCATTCAGCTTCATTGTATGTTGCCGTCAAAATTGACTAGATTCATTGGTCAGTTCAAGTTAACTTGCTGTCACAGGGAAAGCGAGGGAGGAAGAGAAATTTGCATCCCTTAACGTTCGGCCTCTTATTTATTTGACAATCTGTCTTTTATTTTATCATATTGCTTCGGATGGTTTGTGGGATAATTTCCTGCTGAGTTTCAAACGACTCCTTGAAGGATCTGAAAGCTCGATTGGCAGAACCAGTTCGTGCATACTCTACAGAGAGAAAGCCATAGCATTGAAGTGCCAGAGACGACCTACCCTACAGGACAAGAGAGAGAAAAGCCTAAGGAGTGAGGGAAAGAGAGAGGACTAATGGAGAGAGTAAACGACGGGAGAAAGATGATTGTCGTGAATCAACCCAAGTCCGCTAGGATCCTGGCCACCCACAAACCGTTAGCGAGTGTGAGCGAACCAGAAGGCATGTAGAGTGTTCTACGGCTGCCGAAGGAGCGTGGCTCTTCAGTTTTCGTGCGGATTTCAACGTTGATTGTCCATGAGAGATTGTATTTTCAACCTTGAATCTCCAATTAAAGATCGGACGCCATGTTGTTGAAGGGGAGTGCGAGCCAAACATCTTGACCGTTGAGATTTGCTTTTCCTCATGATTTGGACATCGTGGAAATCCATCATGTTGGCCTGACTTTCGTTCTGTTCGAGAAAGAATAGGTGGTGTAGGATTGATCTCAGTGGCTTCTAACTCCAACTAACGAATCAGTCAACTGAAGCGCTCATCACATCTCAAGCATTATGGCTGACTTCACCAGGTAGAAACGCGCTACAAATTTCTAACTTTTTTTCGAGTTTTGACAACCTAGGTGGACAGGCGTCCGTCCATAGATTAGCGACAGTCACTATTACTTGGAGAAATTCGAGTGCTTTGTTCGAATATTTGGACACGCTCTGAGCTCCTTCACTAGCAAGTACTGCGTTGCCGTCTTCAAGATCACGAGCTATTTCGGTAATGACAAAGGGGTGTTGAAGTTTTAGTTGGGCATAGCCACCAAGCTTTACCTTTTTTCCCGTACTGAAGCCTCTGAAGACACACATGAATTGCATGTGGGTGATATTGTAGTCCCTCACTATTCCTGTCTCACATTGCAATGCACGAACCCAATCTCTCTATCTAGGACACGCTCTAAGCTCGTTCAGTAGCAACAACTGCATTCCCGTCTTGAAAAGTTGGCAATAGATAGAGAGATTGGGTTCGTGCATTGCAATGTGAGACAGGAATAGTGACGGACTACAACATCACCCACATGCAGTTCATGTGTGTCTTCAGAGGCTTCAGTACGGGAAAAAAGGTAAAGCTTGGTGGCTATGCCCAACTAAAACTTCGACACCCCTTTGTCATTACCGAAATAGCTCGTGAAGCCAGGGCACGTTGTTGCTTGCACATCAAGCACACACGCATATGCAGCCATGAGAGATGCACTGGATGATCCCAGACCTGGTTGGGCGTACGGTTCACTGCAGTTTCAACTATTTGCAATAAGGTACATACTATGAAACACCCGCGGATGCATTTGTGGGGCCGATCTCGAATGGCGGCCCCGCATATGCAGCCTCGTCTGCGACCGACCTGGTCCGCACCGCGAACCCGATTTTGGAGGATTTTTCCTGCATTTAATAATAGGAGGAAAAAAATAAAAAAATCGGGGTGTAGGGAATTCCAATTCCTAGAACCCCATTTTTTTGTTTTGGAAAAATATCCTTATTTATGATTTAAAAAAAATAAAACTGAAACGGTGCTCAAAGGAAAAAAAAAAAAAAAAAAAATCATTTTATGTTGAAAGTGGTTTGTGTTCGTGAGTTTGTGGTGTTTTTGGTTCGATTTGATCATGTGTTGTGTGTGAAAAAAAAAACAAGGAAAAAAAAAACAAAAAAAAAAACCCTTCTAATGGCATACTTGGCGTTGTAGGGGTTTGGTGCCCCCATGGGGGTGGTGGGGGACCATCTCCAGCAGGCAGTTGTTTCAAATAAAGTTGGCTTTGCATCTGAAACAGCAACACAAACTTTGTTGGTGTTGCTGTTGCCATCAACATTGTGTGTGTGAGAGAGAGAGAGAGAGCTGCCACGTGGAGATCAGGCACGTGGCCATCTGCCACGTGGCAATCCGAGGACACGCCCGCGGGGCCGCAATTGGAACGCGGACACCAGCTACGGCGGACGAGGACAAGGCCGCGAACGGACGACTACCATTACAGGTTAGTTCTTCTTCTTCTTCTTCTTCTACTTATTCTTCTTCTTCATCTTCTATGCTTCATTCCATTTATTATTCTTCTTCTGGTTATTTTTCTTCATCTACTTCTTCTTCTTCTTCTTCTACTTCTTCTTCTTCTATTTTTTCCCTCGTTTCTTTCTTCTTCTTATTCTTCTTCTTATTCTTCTTCTTATTCTTCTTCTTATTCTTGTTCTGCTTCTGCGTTGCTTTTCCTTCCTTTTCTTTCTTCTTCTTCTTCATTTTCTTCTTCATCTTCTTTTTCTTGTGTGTGTGTGTGTGTGTGTGTGTGTGTGTGTGTGTGTGTGTGTGTGTGTGTGTGTGTGTGTGTGTGTGTGTGTGTG
>BFEA01000336.1:1088119-1119544 GCA_003427395.1 Chara braunii
TGTGTGTGTGTGTGTGTGTGTGTGTGTGTGTGTGTGTGTCTGTGTGTGTGTGTGTATCAATCAATCTATCAATCAACCAATCAACGTATCAAGATCCTATCATGATAGGATGATTGATTGTTCGATTGATTGATTGATTGATTGATTGATTGATTAATTGATTGATTGATTGATTAATTGATTGATTGATTGATTGATTGATTGATTGATCGATTGGTTGGTTGATCGTTCAATTGTGCATAACCACGACCTTTTTGTTTTTTATTTATTTTCTTTATAAATTTGCGTCCCTCAACGTTCGACCACTTATTTATTTGATAATCTGTCTTTTATTTTATCATATTGCTTCGGATGGTTTATGGGATAAATTCCTGCGCAGTTTTAAAACAATTCCTTGATGGATCTGAAAGTTCGATTGGCAGAACCAGTTCGTGCCTACTCTATAGAGAAAAAGCCAGAGCATTGAAGTGCGAGAGAAGACCTACCCTGCAGGACGAGAGAGAAAAAAACCTAGGAGTGAGGGAGAGAGAGGGGACTGGTGGAGAGTGAAAACGACGGGAGAGAGATGATTGTCGTGAACCAACCTAAGTCCGCTGGGATCTTGGCCACCCACAAACCCTCAATGAGTGTGAGCTAACCAAAGGGCATGTAGAGTGTTCTACAACTACAGAAGGAGCGTGGCTCTTCAGTTTTCGTGCGGATTTCAGCGTGGATGGTCCATGAGAGATTGCATTTTGTACCTTGAATATCCAATTAAAGATCGGACGCCATATTGTTGAAGGGGACTGCGAGCTCGACATCTTGACCGTTGAGATTTGCTTGTCATCATGATTTGGACATTGTGGGAATCCATGATGCTGTCGTGACTTTCGTTCCTCTGCAGTTTTCGACTCCTGAAGTGCTCGAGAAAGAATAGGTGGTGTAGGATTGATCTAAGAGCCTTCTAACTCCAACTAACGAAATAGTCAACTGAAGCAATTGACATCTCAAGCATTCTGGCTGACTTCACCAGGTAGAAACGCGCTGCAAATTTCTAACTTTTTTTCGAGTGTTGACAACCTAGGTGGACAGGCGTCTGTCCAAACGTTAGCGACAATCACTATTACTTGGAGAAATTGGAGTGTTTTGTCCGGAGATTTGGACACGCTTTGAGCTCGTTTAGTAGCAAGAACCGCATTGTCGTCTTGAAGAGTTGACAATAGATGGAGGTATTGGGTTCTGGCATTGCAGTATGAGACAAGAATAGTGAGGGACTACAATGTCACCCACATGCAGTTCATGTGTGTCTTTAGAGGCTTCAATACAGGAAAATAGGTAAAGTTTGGTGGTTATGAGTTCATGTGTGTCTTTAGACGATTAAGTACAGGAAAATAGGTAAAGCTTGGTGGTTATGCACAACTAAAACTTCGACACCCCTTCGTCATTACTGAAATAGCTCGTGAAGCCAGGACACACTGTCGCTTGCACATCAAGCACACACGCACATGCAGGCATGAGAGATGCACTGGATGAACCTAGACCTGGTCGGGTGTAAGGTTCACTCGAGTTTCAACTATTTGCAATAAGGTACATAGAGGTGCCGCCTCTCAAGTATATCATAATTATTTCAATTAATATAGTTCTTATGGACGTCGCGTTAGTATGGGTTTTGTCCAAATTCGGGCCTCTCTAGCGACCAGAAAACCAATAGGGTGTCACGCAGGTTTTGGATGATGATTGCAATAAATAAAATAAATTAATTAATGCAGATCCCTTCCTGTTGTGTGCGTCCGGCTTCGAGCGAGACCCTTCAATCACAATCTTTGCCGGTCCCCGGTCTTAGGAATCTTTCATTTTGATTTGGAACAACAAAAATTATGCAAATAAATTGAAATAATAAAATTAAAATTAAATATGTCATGCACGTATCAAGTTTGCCAATTTAGGATTTTGAGAACAGTGACAAAATCTACAAAGAAACATAATCATCAACCAATGTCAAACAGGACGAGCCAAGACTAATTGACTCAAGGCAAAGACAAGATCGGTGATCATGTGAGAGAAGAGGAGAACTTTTTATTGCATCAAGTCACAAACGAACAGACAAATCATAGAACAATTGTCACTATAGTCAGCTCTCTCTCTCCGATGTGAAAATCATATCATACTCAGAGATCAGACAATGGTTAGTATGTCGTCCAATGATCCTTCTGCGATTTCGCATAGTGTTAACCTGTACTTGAGAGGTGATCTGCTGCGGCTTGTATGTGATGACTGTGCTCAAGTCATGAGTCTACTCTGCTCGAGATATATGTCATGCTTAAGAATATTTTGTCTTTAGTCATCTGTCCTCAAAATACTTACTGATATCGGACTACTTACTCATCGCATGATCGGTCTTATTAATTACGATGACACTCACTGTGTTGTGCTTGCTATCACCAGGAGATCCTGCTATGACCAACACTATTGTTGCTGTCACAGACACTGCCTGTTGTGACCGACATCGTTGCTGCTACCACAGGGACCTCCCGCTGTGGCCAGCACTATCGCTGCTGTCACCGGAATTGTCCGCTGCGACCAGCGTCATTGCTGCTACCGCCAGGACCTCCCACTATGGCTAGCATTATCGCCGCTGTCACCGGAGCTGTCCGCTGCGACCAGCGTTATGTCCGCTGAGAATGAAACCTACTGAGAGTAAATGTGATCATCAATAGAGTTCACTTAATCTGAACTTATTGGAATTGGAAATTGAACTCATTGGAACCGGGCTGACTGAGACCGAATTGAGAAATGAATTGACGTTTCTCCTGAAAGTCGCACTTGGATATGAAATCAAAACTGAACTGAACTTGCTGAGGTGAAACTAAATTCACCGAGGTTGAACTAAACTTATTGAAAACGGATGTAAGCTCTTTGTATCTGCAGTAAACTTACCGAAACTGATTTGAATTCTCTGCTTACTGAGATTGATATGAGTTTTCTGAATCTGCAGTGAGCTTATCGAAACTGGTATGAATTCACTCATGCGGATTTAACTTACAGAGGTTGAGTTCACTGATGCTGATCCGAGCTTACTTAGACTGGGTTAAATTCACTGGAAATGGGCAGAGTTCACTGGAACTGATTCGAGCTTACCGAGATCAAAGTGGAATCACTGAATCTGATATGCATTGACTAAGATTGACAAAGTCTAAAACGAACTCACTCAAACTGAACTGAATTTTCTGAGATGAAACTGAACTCACTGCGCCTGGTCTGAATTTATTAAAATTCACACTGAAGACTGATCTTACCATACCGAAACTGACCTGAGTTCACATGAACCAAACTGTCATGTCGATTATAGATCCTAAATTACTGCATACCGGGACGCAATCTGCTGAGAAGGACATCTCAATCACTGTAGAAAGTCAGTGCATTTCCTGAGACGTTCCTTGAGTACTGAACGGGGCTTTGAGCTAACAATATTACGGTTACCCTTTGAACGCACTGAAATCTGATCTGGAATGAAATTTATGTTTCCTGAGCTGATAATTTACTCGGTTGCATGTTGATACCAAAACTAAAATTTCGCTGGGATGGTTCTGATAATCTTGTTGAGTCAACACTGGATTGTCACTGAAAATTGCGCTGAGAAAATAAACTGAACTACAATAAAACATGCACTGAGCTACCCACTAAAACCACGTTGGGGCTTCACTGAAACCTGCGCTGAGACGGTTTTGAGTTCTTATTGAAAGTCTGCACTGAAGCTGAACTGAGATCTCATGAACCTTCACAATTTTTTGAGTTTTTATTGCACACACTATTTCTTGAGTTTTCGTGGAGCTTGTCTCTCTCTGAGATATCACAAATTATACTGTTTTGTTGTACTCCACTTCGGAGTTGTTCCCTAAGACCCACACTCGGTCTGTGCTGAGTCCCACCAAAGTAGGATTGCATGGAGATTACGCAACATGTATCCGAGCTGTAACGGTGTTTTTACTGAAGGCGGAAGTGAAAACCACATACTATATATGAGTTGTTTTACACAGTTTCTGAGTCCTGAATTATTGATGGAATTTTCTTTGGGGAAGATCACTTTTCCCTGAGTCTAATCTGTCACCTGAGTTAGGTTCATTTTTTGTGCATAAACCACGCACTCTGTGTACTGTCTGCTTTTCTGACTTACAATTGCTTATGACGTGTCTGGTCTGACTCTCTGTATTGGAGCATGACGCACACGCTGCATGTCCATGTCCTTTCCTTTTCTAAACACAGAGACACTAACTGTGTTCTCTTACATGCAGACTTTGCAAGGGTTCCGTTTAGCTTATAATTACGGATCTGTTCCACGGGAGTAATAACCTGGTATAGAGGGTTCAGATTGAGCACTCATTCCCTATTTGATTTAAGCACTCAAGCAGTCCTCCCCTCACCCATTTAATTACTACATGAGAGTTTTCATCCAAACACTGCCGACCTAGTTACTATGTCAGGGTTCTTGATTCAGTTTTTGCCCGTCCAAATAGTACATGGGGTGCGGCTCTACCTGGGCCCTGTTCGAATAGAACATAGAGTGTGGCTCGACCTAGCCCATGTTCGAATAGAACATAGGGTGTGACCTTGCTTAGATCCCGTTCATATACATCACAAAGGGGGGGGGGGGTCTTGCCAGAGCTTACCACGCCAGACTCAAGTTCCTCAAACGTTACCCTCCAGACTTGCAAGGTTCACACCTTCTCCAATCAAGCTGCATTTGCTAATTAAGTAATACGTAAATAAGATGCTAAATGAAATAATTCATCCGGAAACCGTCCCGCTCTCTTATTACATCAATCTGTGACCTGTGATCAGACACGTTGGACATAATCCACACTCACGCTACATCCATAAAAAATATATTAATTGAAACAATGATGATATACTTGAGAGGCGACAACTCTATATACCTTATAGCAAATAGTTGAAACTGGAGGGAACCTTACGCCCAACCAGGTATAGGTTCATCCAGTGCATCTCCCATGGCTGCATGTGTGTGTGTGCTTGATGTGCAAGTGACAGTGTGCCCTGGCATCACGAGCTATTTCGGTAATGACGAAGGGGTGTGGAAGTTTTAGTTGGGCATAGCCACCAAGCTTTACCTCTTTTCCCGTACTGAAGCCTCTAAAAACACACGTGAACTACATGTGGGTGACATTGTAGTCCCTCACTATTCCTGTCTCACACTGCAATGCACGAACCCAATCCCTCTATCTATTGCGAACTCTTGAAGACGACAATGCAGTTCTTGCTACTAAACGAGCTAAGTGCGTGTCCAAATATTCGGACAAAACACTTCAATTTCTCTAAGTAATAGTGACTGTCGGTAACGTATGGATGGACGCCTGTTCACCTAGGTTGTCAAAACTCGGAAAAGAGTTCGAAATTTGCAGCGCGTTTCTGCCTGGTGAAGTCAGCCAGAATGCTTGAGCTGTCATGATCGCTTCAGTTGACTGGTTCGTTGGTTGGAGTTAGAAGGCACTGAGATCAATCCTACAACACCTATTCTTTCTCGAGCACTTCAAGAGTCGAAAACTGCACAGGAACGAAAGTCAGGCGACCACGATGGATTCCCACGATGTCCAAATCATGATGAAAAACAAATCTCAACGGTGAAGATGTCGGGCTTGCAGTCCCCTTCAACAATATGGCGCTCGATCTTTAATTGAAGATTTAGTGTTGAAAATACAATCTCTTGTGGACCATCAACGCTGAAATCCGCATGAAAACTAAAGAGCCACGCTCCTTCTGCAGGCGTAGAACACTTTACATGCCCTTTGGTTAGCTCACACTCACTTAGGGTTTGTGGGTGGCCAAGATCCCAGCATACTTGGGTTGGTTCACGACAATCATCTCTCTCTCGTTGTTTACAGTCTCCACCAGTCCCCTCTCTCTCCTTCATTCCTTAGGCTTTTCTCTCTCTTGTCCTGCAGGGTAGGTCTTCTCTCGCACTTCAATGCTCTGGCTTTCTCTTTATAGAGTAGACACGAAGTGGTTCTGCCAATCGAGCTCTCAGATCCATCAGGGAGCTGTTTGAAAATTGAGCAGGAAATTATCCCACAAACAATCCGAAGCAATATGATAACATAAAAGATAGATTATCAAATAAATAAGCGGCCGGACGTTGAGGGACATAAATTTCTCTTCCTCCCTCGCTTTCCCTGTGACAGCAAGTAAACTCGAACTGTCCAAGGAATCTAGTCAATTTTGATGGCAAGATACAATGAATCTCAATGACCAAATAATAATGGGTGGACAACCATTAGCCGAAGTAAGGAAGCAATCAAACATTCCTCCCCCATAGCATCCTCTTTGTAGATCCAAGTAAGAGCACCATGACAAGATCAGCGTTTGCAGACATCATCTCGTTCTTTATTTTTGCTATTATGTCGCAGAACTCGTCAGAGCAGGTGGTTGAACAGTGGAAGTACCTCTGATGATTGAATATTTCATGCGCTGCCAGCAGCGTAGTCCTGCCAACTGCCGCTGTATTCGATAGGCAGCAACCCTTGATAGACTGCGATCTTGACTGGCCGATAGCCCAAAACTGGTCCAACACAAGTCTAATGCCCGTTTCCTATTATGCCCCTGTAAATGCAGCACACATACGTGAGTAGATCCATACACAATATCTCCACCCTTGCATGTCTAGTGCAGGTTAGCACGCGCACTGTTACAGTCGCCACACACATTTCGCAACATAAGCGCGCGCACTGTTACAGTCGCCACACACATTTCACAACACCAAAGTAATAACCATGGGGAAGCATCCATGCAAAGGAATAAGGACCACTTGTGGATCACTTGTTGTCATCCTTGTGGCATTAAGTGGTACGTGATACATGGGTAGTAAAATCCAAAATTGATTCGAGTGACACTTGGCACAATTAGGTGCTTTCCGCCATGAAGTGCCTAATTAACTACGTTGACATCATGAATAGCAGAAGGCAAAAATGTGCCACTACACATGACTATGTTTTTCTCCCCGTATTGACTCGTTCTCTCCTCTGTTGAATGGCGAGGTTCTATCTGCTGCAGCAAAACAGACCATTTCTCGAGATCTAAATCAGATCTATCTGCGCAACCGAGGTGAGACTTCACAGGCAGCACTGAGGACTACGTAAGGAGGCTTCAGTTCTCAACCATGAGACTAAGTAATCAACCGAGGAATGACATCAACATAATTGAATGTCTTCTCTGTCTCTTTTCGGGTTAACAGGCTGCTGATCATTTTCCCGCGAAACTCTCCCCACTTCCCGGACTCGCGCGTTGATTTGGAATGGAAAGAACGGTGGAGCAAAGCCTGCGTGGATGAGTCTAGTAACTCACAACGACCTGATGCGTTTCGCTATCAATGCCTATCACCCATCTATCATCAGATTAGCAGGCTCTGACTAAGCACATAGTCACGACAATAAACATACCCATCTAATGCTCGGCCAAGGTCCACTGACGACGTTCAGAGTGAATAAATATTAAATAATAAATTAATTAATTTCAATGCCGACTTCAGCACTTGAACATCGATGTGAATCAGTAACTTGTTTACTGTTCGACTGCAATTCGAAAGGAACAAACAAAATGCATTGTGTAAATTTGCTTTTACCCACTCTCTCAGTGCTTTCTTGCTTCGACTAGGTCACTTGCAAATCTTCAGTGCAGATTTGTGCTCGACAGCTGGCAAAAGAAATTCAAGGGTAGTTAGTAATTGGGTAATTGATTACGTCCTCAAAATAAGAAATCAGAGGAAGATCGAGAAATCAAATAGTGGCGGGCAATTAACCTGTCCCTGTCTCTTCCACAAAGACACAAATACCTAAGTTCCCGGTTGTCGCTTGACCAGTAGATAAAGGGTGTTCAATCACTTACGGTCGAATTTTTTCTCCGCTTTCCAATATGATTGTGGAAAAATTTTCGACCTCGCATTGACCATTGTGCTTTATTGCATGTTGCTATACAACCATTTGACTAGTTTTCTACTGCAGGCTAAAAGTATGCCTCGCCCCACAATCGGTCGGCTGTGTCAAAGCACCCCCTGCACGCCACTATCTACTTGGATTGGTAGTTCCTCCTGACCGCCACGTCCTAAGATGTCCAAGAAGTTTATACCCTAGGTCCATGTTGTTGCCAGGTGGCAGTCCGCCCAGTCAAACATGTGGCACGTGAGTGTGTATCCTTGGTTGCACGGCAAGTCATTCTCTCTATTTGCCACGCGGCATCGTGCGTGTCGAAACTGAACTGAAAAGTCAAACCCTAGTCCCTCTTTTAACGATCAAGTATTCATTTCCTTGGGCCGACAGTTGGTTGCTGTGCCCGTCGACACGTGGCGCCTGAGCACGTACACCCCCGTCATGGAAGCGGGAAAGGTATTACTTGAGTGGACCAGACCCGACGGTATAACCACTGGCGTTGATTCCAGTTTCGACAGTCCCGCTGGTGGAGCTGGTTTTCAGACCCAACTGCACAAATACAGCCCCAGCAGGGTCCCTCTGGTTTGGATTCAGACCTCGCCCATGTGAATACTACCGCCACTTAGACCATCTTCTTTTATTATTATTATTCCATTTTTTTATTTATTATCAAGGCTAGTCGAGCCCTTTGCACAAAAAAAAAACAAAATCAGCGATAGCACCCCAACAGGATTGACTATGGAATGGTAAAGGCTAATTAGTTTGATGACATATTAAAACAAAAATCAACAAAATAAAAATAAAATAATATAAATTACGATTAATACGTATTGACATTTTGGAACAACTCCCCAGCCATATAACATGGTTAACAACGGGTGTGCAGTAAACTCTCCTCCGTCCCGCAGCGCAACCTCTTACCATGATACAAATCAAACTGGACTGCGGCTCCCTCGGATTGCACTAATCTGGTACCTTTTACCCCGTAGGCTAGAACATCAAACCTGACGCGGCAAATTCGGCACACCGCGGAGGGCTAGAATGTCAGGCCCTCGGACATGATACCAAACCCCCGCCCAACGTCCTTGTTGGGCCAAAACAAAGTAGACAAGTAGTATAAAGCAACGAGAATCTGCGTTGCACTCACCCATTTTCATAGCGATGCTTGCGAGCTTGCGTTTGCACTTTCTCTTCTGCAGCGCACTCTTCTCTTTCATTGTGTAGCAGTTCTGCGTGATCTGCACAATCACTCCCCTCTTTCTCCCTTAGTAGTGTGGTCTTCTTATTTCGACGACATTCGTTTAGTCTCTATCTTCATCGTTGTGCACCTTTTTATTTTTACCTTATTCTCAATTGTAACTTCATCTTGTACCATGCCCGAGGCACGTCGTGGGCTGGGAAGAGGAAGAGGTGGTAGGGGAGGAAAGGCGCAGAAAGAGCCACCAACTCGCGCACGACACGAGTTCATCTCAGAGGAGGAGGAGGAAGAAGTGCGAGGATATGGTTCTTATGCAAGACCATACCCGCGTCACTCTCTCGCTGGTTGACATGAAAGGACTTCGTCGTCGACGAAGATGGAGTATTTCCAAAAGAAGTTTGAGGCGCAGTATGGCGCCCCAAGTCTTACCTCTCGTCCGTACTCCCGCAGAGCCCCCACTACCCCTGTGGCGAGTAAGGCCCTAGTGCCAATTCCTCCACCTTCTATCCCATGTATAGTTTATCCTCCCTCTGATCTTAGTAACTGTACTCTTTCTTGCATCTTCTTTCTTCTTTCTTTACTTCAGACTGAGTTTATGGTCGTTCTCTATATTCTGTATAAGCGGTTCTGTGGTTTGAATGGCCACCTTAGAGAGTGATCTCTAAAGAAAAACGTTGCCGTTTGCTGGAACAACTCAAATCCTGGTTTGGAATCTGAAGACAAAACTCTCGACTGAAGTCCAAAGAATTTTGCCCCAGTAATCCGTTTCAACGTTTAAATACATTCTACTCAGATTATAATACTTCTGATGAACAATCACTTACTTTTGATAGTTATATTATTCCAGAGGATGATCTAGAATTGGGTCAATTACGTTTATTAAAAGTACATGACTTCCTCTTGAATTTTTGAATCTTTCCTTTGTATACTTCTGTTCATGTCACACTTTATAGCATCCCTGGGTTGAGAGTCTGAATACCTTAAAGCCGGGGATGCAGGTTCTTTGAAAACCAGGCCGCTTGTCGGCCACTAAGTAAATTTAAGAAGGATTTCTCATCTGCTACTGGCTTGACTTGCCGCTGAATTCTCAGCTAAAAAGTTACCTCGTTCCTTGTCTTGACAGTGTTGTCAGGGATACTGTCCAAATTATATAAACATTGAGGACACTCATTTTATTTGTCATGATGGGGATACGGTATACCAAACCTTTTTTTTCTGTTCTTTGGCCCAAGTGAGACGTCTTCTCAGCTTCTCGGGCATCTGAAGGGGACAACAAACCCCGTTTCTTTTCTCTGGTATGAATGAGGTGCATCCTGAACTTCTTAGATAAAAAAAGGGGGATACCAAACCCCGTTCTCTTTCTCTGGTCTGAAAATTTTAGATAGGTTTGTTCAATCCTGCAAAACAGCATGTCCTACAAACCATCAAACGTGATCCCAACATGGAATTCCCCTGACAAGCAATCATCATGCAATAACTAAATAAAAATAAATAAAATAAAAAATTCAAAATAATATAATAAATAAAATAACATAAACAGTTCCTCTCACCCAAGAGTTATTGATTGCCTTGATTTTGGCTCACCACTGGCTAGGAATGACAGACCTCCCGTCAGTCTGTCATACCCTATTCGGCCCGCCTCAGGCCAGGACCAATCAGACCATTTGTCTAGACGGCCTCTTTAACCTGCCTCCAGGTCAGGACCACCATACCCACTACTCGAGTATGATGATCCTTTGGCACTCTCGACAGGACACCCAGACTATAGTGGGTCTGGTCACCCTAAGACAGTAGACCTCCCGTCAGTCAAACTGTCTCGTACCCGGATTTGACCACTATAGTCGGGCATCGGCACACCCACCAGTTTTCGGCCTAGGGCGCTGGATGCCCCGCCCAAATTTTTGAACGTGCGATCCGGTCTAACCACTGTTGCAGGCTCTGGCGAACCTTACTGGATTGCATCCTCTGACTGCAGTAGGGTTCCAGCTGACCCCTTTTGACCTCACAGGGCAGACTCCCGGAGTCTTAGCCTCAGTCAACTATGAAATTCGACACTTGCGTCGGGGACTTGCTGACCCCACCAGATTGCAACCTACTGTGGTAAGGCTCTTGCTAGCCCCGACAACCAATGCATCCTCAGGTTAGAGAAGAGAAAATTCCAAGTACAGACAATCAGACAAGCATCTCAAACTCCATAATTAGGCAGTCCATATCCCAGTAAGAGGACCAATATTTCTTGAGAGACGTCCCTTCGGTCTCAAGAGGTACTGAACAGCAATAAGCAGCAGCCGACAATGTATTCCCTTGAGGCCTCCTACCAGCCTTAGGGAATACAAAGTGCTGACCCCAAAAAGTGACCGAGGCGGGCGGTGTCAGAGGGCCCAACATTTTGGCCCTCCGCGGTGTGCCAAATTTGCCGCGTCAGGTTTGATGTTCTAGCCTGCGGGGTAAAAGGTACCCCATTAGTGCAATCCGAGGGAACCACAGTCTAGTTCGATCTGCATCATGGTAAGAGGCTGCGCTGCGGGACAGAGGAGAGTTTACTGCACACCCGTTGTTAACCATGTTATATGGATGGGGAGTTGTCCCAAATTGTCAATACGTGCTAATCGTAATTTATATTATTTTATTTTTATTTTGTTTATTTTTGTTTTAATATGTCATCGAACTAATTAGCCTTGACCATTCCGTGGTCAATCCTGTTGGGGTGCTACCGCTGATTTTATTTTATTTTTTTCAAAAGGCTCGACTAGCCTTGATAATAAATAAAAAATGAAATAATAATAATAAAAGAAGATGGTCTAAGTGGCGGTAGTATTCACATTGGTGAGGTCTAGATCCCAACCAGACGGACCCTGCTGGGGCTGTATTTTTGCAGTGGGTCTGAAAACCAGCTCCACCACCAGGACTTCCAAAACTGAAATGAAAGCCGATGGTTATACCGTCGGGCCTGGTCCACTCAAGTAATAACTTTCCCATTTCTATAACGGGGATGTGTGTGCCCAGGCGCCACGTGTCGACGGGCACAGCAACCAGCTGTCGGCCCAGAGAAATGGCCACTTGGCCATTACAAGAGGGACTAGGATTTGACTTTTCAATTCAGTTCTGACACGCACGATGCGGCGTGGCAGATAGGGAGAACGACTTGCCGTGCAGCCAAGGACACTCGCTCACGTGCCGCATGTTTGACTGGGCGGACTGCCACCTGGCAGCAATATTGACCTAGGGCATAAACTTCTTGAACATCTTAGGAGGTGGCGGTCAGGAGCAATTACCAGTTTGAGTGGATAGTGACGTGCAATGGGTGGTTTGACAAAGTCGGCCGATTATGGGGGAAGGCATACTTTTAGCTTGCAGTAGAAAACTAGTCAAAGGCTTGTATAGTAGCAGGCAATAAAGCACAATGGTCAATGAGGGGCCAAAAATCTTTCCACGATCAGATTGGAAAGCGGAGAAAGAAATTTTACCGTAAGTGAGTGGACACCCTTTATCTACTGATCAAGCAACAACCGAGTACTTAGGTATTTGTGTCTTTGTGGAAGAGAAAGGGACATGTTAATTGCTCGCCACTATTTGATTTCTCGATCTCCATCTGATTTTCTGTTTCGAGGACGGAATCAATTACCCAATTACTGAAGATCTGCAAGTTACCTAATTGAAGCAAGAAAACACTTAGAGAGTGGTTGAAAGCAAATTTACGCAATGCATTTCGTCTATTCCTTTCGATCTGTAGTCGAACAGTAAACAAGTTACTGATGCACATCGATGTTTCAGTGCTGAAGTCAGCATTGAAATTAATTAATTTATTATTTAATATTTATTCACTCCGCCAGTGGACCTTGGCCGAACATTAAATGGGTATGTTTATTGTTGTGACTGTGTTCCTAGTCAGAGCCTGCTAATCTCATGATAGATGGGTGATAGGCATTGATAGCAAAATGCATCAGGTCGTTGTGAGTTACGACACTCATCCATACAGGCTTTGCTCCACCGTTTTTTTTCCATTCCAAATCAATGGGCGAGTCCGAGGAGTGGGGAGAGTCTCGTGGGAAAATGTTCAGCAGCCTCCTAACTCGAAAAATGACAGAGCATACGTTCAATTATGTTGATGTCATTCCTCGGTTGATTACTTAGTCTCATGGTTGAGGACTGAAGCCTCCTTACGTAGTCCTCAGTGTTGCCTGTGAAGTCTCATCTCGGTTGCGCAGATAGATCTGATCTAGATATCGAGAAATTGTCTGTTTTGCTGCAGCATATAGAAACTCGCCATTCAACAGAGGAGAGAACGAGTCAATATGAGGAGAAAGACATAGTCACGTGCACTGGCACATTTTTGCCTTCTACTGTTCATGATGTCAAGGTAGTTAATTAGGCACTTCATGGCGGAAAACACCTAATTGTGCCAAGTGTCACTCGAATCAATTTTGGATTTTACTACCCATGTACCACGTACCAATTCATGCCATGAGGCTGACAACAAGTGATCCACAACTGGTCCTTATTCCTTTGCATGGACGCTTCTTTATGACTATTAGTGTGGTATTATGAAATGTGTGTGGTAACTATAATAGTGCGCGTGCTTACCCGCGGTAAACATGCAAGGGTGGATGATATATTTATGGATCTACTCACGGATGTGTGCTGCATTTACAGGGGCATAATAGGAAACGGGCATTAGATTTGTATTGGACTTGTTTCGGGCTATCGGGCAGTCAATATCGCAGTCTATCAAAGGCTGCTTCCTATCAAATACAGCGGCAGTTGGCTGGACTGCGCTACAGGCAGCGCATGAAATATTCAGTCATCAGAGGTAATTCTATTGTTCAGCCACCTCCTCCAACGAGTTCTGCGACATAACAACAAAAATAAACAAGGAGATGATGTCTGCAAACGCTGATCTTGTCATGGTGCTCTTACTTGGATTTACAAAGAGGATGCTATGGGGGAGGAAAGTTTGATTGCTTCCTGACTTCGACTAATGGTTGTCCGCCCATTAGTATTTGACCGTTGAGCTTCATTGTATTTTATCGTCAAAATTGACTAGATTCATTGGTCAGTTCAAGTTTACTTGCTGTCACTGGGAAAGCGAGGGAGGAAGAGAAATTTGTGTTCCTCAACGTTCGGCTGCTTATTTATTTGATAATCTGTATTTTATTTTATCATATCGCTTCGAATGGTTTGTGAAAAAATTTCCTGCTCTGTTTTTAAACAGATCCTTGATGGATCCGAGAGCTCGATTGGCAGAACCAAATCATGCCTACTTTACAAAGAGAAAGCCAGAGGATTGAAGTGCGAGAGAAGACCTACCCTGCAAGACAAGAGAGAGAAAAGCCTAAGGAGTGAGGGAGAGAGAGGGGACTGGTGGAGAGTGAAAACGACGGGAGAGAGATGATTGTCGTGAACGAACCCAAGTCCACTGGGACTTTGGCCACCCACAAACCGTCAATGAGTGTGAGCTAACCAAAGGGCATGTAGAGTATTCTACAACAGCAGAAGGAGCGTGGCTCTTCAGTTTTCGTGCGGATTTCAGCGTTGATGGTCCATGAGAGATTGTATTTTGCACCTTGAATCTCCAATTAAAGATTGGACACCATATTGTTGAAGGGGACTGCGAGCCCGACATCTTGAACGTTGAGATTTGCTTTTCATCACGATTTGGACATCGTGGGAATCCATCATGCTGGCCTGACTTTCGTTCCTCTGCAGTTTTCGACTCTTGAAGTGCTCGAGAAAGAATAGGTGGTGTAGGATTGATCTCAGTGCCTTATAACTCAAACTAACGAACCAGTCAACTGAAGCGATCATGACATCTCAAGTATTCTGGCTGACTTCACCAGGTAAAAACGCACTGCTAAAAACTCTTTTTCCGTGTTTTGACATCCTGGGTGGATAGGCGTCCGTCCATACGTTAGCGACAGTCACTATTACTTGGAGAAATTGGAGTGTTTTGTCCGGATATTTGGACACGCTTTGAGCTCGTTTAGTAGAAAGAACTTCATTGCCGTCTTGAAGAGTTGGCAATAGACAGAGGGATTGGGTTCGTGCATTGCAGTGTGAGACAGGAATAGTGAGGGACTACAATGTCACCCACATGCAGTTCACGTGTGTCTTTAGAGGCTTCAGTACGGGAAAAGAGGTAAAGCTTGGTGGCTCTGCGCAAATAAAACTTCGGCACCCCTTCGTCATTACCAAAATAGCTCGTGAAGCCAAGACAAACTGTCGCTTGCACATCAAGCACACACGCACATGCAGCCATGAGAGATGCACTGGAAAAACCTAGACCTGGTTGGACGTAAGGTTCACTCCAGTTTAAACTATTTGCAATAATGTACATAGAGTTGTCGCCTCTCAAGTATATCATCATTGTTTCAATTAATATATTTTCTATGGGCGTCGCGTGAGTGTAAGTTATATCCAAGGTGTCTGATCACAAGTCATAGATTGATGTAATAAGAGAGCGGGGCGGTTTCTAGATGAACTATTTCATTTAGCATCTTATTTACGTATTACTTAATCAGCAAATGCAGCTTGATTGGAGAATATGGGGCTTAGTAAACAGAAGGTGTGAATCCTGCAAGTCCGAACAGTAAGGTTTGAAGGACTCGAGTCTGGCGCGGTAAGCTCTGGCAAGACCCCCCCCCCCTTTGTGCTGTATATGAACGGGATCTAAGTAGGGCCGCACCATGTGTTCTTTTCGAAAAGGGGTTAGGCAGAACCGCACCCTGTGTTCTATTCGAACAGGGGCTAGGCAAAGCCGCACCCCGTGTACTATTTGGATGCGCAAAAAATGAATCATGACCCCTGATATAGTAACTAGGTCGGTAGTGTTTTAACGAAAACTCTCATGCAGTAATTAAATGGGTGAGGGTAGGACTGCTTAAGTGTTTAAATCAAATAGGGAATGAGTGCTCAATCTGAGTACTCTATACCAGATTGTTACTCCCGTGAAGCAGATCAGTAATTATAAGCTATACGGAACTCTTGCAAAGTCTGCATGTAAGCGAACACAGTTAGTGTCTCTGTGCCTAGAAAATAAAAGGACATGGACATGAAGTGTGTGCGTCATGCTCCAACACAGAGAGTCAGACCAAACATGTCATAAGCAGTTGTAATTTAGAAAAGTAGACTGTACACAAAGTGCGTGGTTTATACATAGAAAATGGACCTAACTCAGGTGACAGATCAGACTCAGGGAAAATTGATCTTCCCCAAGGAAAATTCCAACAATAATTCAGGACTCGGAAACTCTGTAAGACAACTCAGATATAGTATGTGCTTTTCACTTCCGCCTACAGTAAAAACACCGTCACGACTCATATATATGTTGATTAATCTTCAGGCAGTCTTTCTTTGGTGGGACTCAGTACAGACCGAGTGTGGATCTTAGGGAACAGCCCCCGAGTGGAGTACAACAAAACAATATAATTTGTGATATCTAAGAGAGAGACGAGCTCAGTGGAAACTCAAGAAATAGAGTGTGCAGTAAGAACTCGAAAAATTGTGAAGTTTCATGAGATCTCAGTTTAGCTTTAGTACAGACTTTCCGTAAGAACTCAAAACCGTCTCAGCGCAGGTTTCAGTGAAGCCCCAACACGGTTTTAGTGGGTAGCTCGGTGCATGTTTTATTGTAGTTCAATATATTTCCTCAGCGCAATTTTCAGTGACAATCCAATATTGACGCAACACGATAAACAGAACTATTCTAGCAAAATTTTAGTTTTTGTATCAGCATGCAACCGAGTAAAATCTCAGCTCATGAAACATAAATTTCATTCCAAATCAGATTTCATTGTGTCCACAGGGTAACCGTAATATTCTCAGGTCGAGGCTCCGTTCAATACTCAAGGAACGTCTGAGGAAATGCACCGACTTTCTACAGTGATTGAGATGTCCTTCTCAACAGATTAAGACCCGGTACGCAGTAATTTGCGATCTATACTCGACATGACAGTTCGGTTCCAGTGAACTCAGTTCAGTTTCGGAATGCTAAGATCAGTCTTCAGTGTGAATTTCAATAAATTCAGACCAGGCGTAGTAAGTTTAGTTTCATCTTAAAAAATTCAGTTCGGTTTGAGTGAGTTCGTTTTATACTTTGTGAAAACACTTCAATCTCAGTCAATTCATATCAGATTCAAAGCTTCCACCTTGATTTCGGTCATCTCGAATCAGTCTCAGTGAACTTCGTCCAATTCCAGTGAATTTAACTCAGTCTAAGTAAACTCGGATCATCATCAGTGAATTCAAACTCTGTAAGTTAAATCTGCATGAGTGAATTCATATCAGTTTCGGTAAGCTCACTGCAGATTCAGAGAACTCATATCAGTCTAAGTAAGCAGAGAATTTAGATCAGTTCCGGTAAGTTTGCTGCATATACAAAGAGCTCAAATCAATTTTCTATAAGTTCAGTTCAACCTCGATGAATTTAGTTTCACCTCAGCAATTTCAGTTCAGTTTTGATTTCATATACAAGTGCGACTTTCAGGGGTAGCATCAATTCAGTTCTCAGTTCGGTCTCAGTGACCCTGGTCCCAGTGAGTTCAATTTCCAATTCCAGTGAGTTCAGATTAAGTGAACTCTGTTGATGATTACAATTTACTCGCAGCAGGTTCATTTTCAGGGGACGTAACGCTGGTCGCAGCGGAGAGTTTCAGTAACAACGACGATAGTGCTAGCCACAGTGGGAGATCCCGGTGGTAGCAGTGATGACGCTGGTCGCAGCGGACAGTTTCGGTGATAGCAGCGATAGTGCTAGCCACAGCGGGAAGTCCCTGTGGTAGCAACAACGATGCTGGTCACAACAGGCAGTCTCGCTGACAGCAGCAATAGGGCTGGTCATAACAGGCTCTCCTGGTGAAAGCAAGCACAACACAGTGAGTGTCATCGTATTCAGTAAGACCGATCATGTGATGAGTAAGTAGTCCAAGATCAGTAAGTATTTTGAGGACAGCGGAGTTAAGACAAAATATTATTAAGTATGACATATATCTCGAGCAGAGCAGACTCATGACTTGAGCACAGTCATCAGATACAAGCCTCAGCAGACCATCTCTCAAGTACAGGTCAACACTATATGGAATCGCAGAAAAATCATTGGATGAGATACTAACCATTGTCTGATCTTTGAGTATAATATGATCTTTACAGAGTAGAGAGAGGACTGACTATAGTGACAATGGTTCTATGATTTGTCTGTTCGTTTGTGACCTTGATGCGATAAAGAGCTCTCCTCTTCTCTCACATAATCATCGATTTTGTCTTTGCCTTGAGTCAATCAGTCTTGGTTCGTCCTGTTTGACATTGTTTGATGATTATGTTTCTTTGTAGATTTTGTCACAGTTCTCAAAATCCTAAATTGGCAAACTTGATACGTGCATGACATATTTAGTTTTAATTTTATTATTTCAATTTATTTGCATAATCTTTGTTGTTCCGAATCAAAATAAAAGATTCCTAAGACCGGGGACCGGCGAAGACCGGAATTGAAGGGTCTCGCTCGAAGTCGGACGCACACAACAGGAAGGGATCTGCATTGATTAATTTATTTTATTTATTGCAATCATCATTCAAACCCTGAGTGACAACCTGTTGGCTTTCTGGTCGCCTAAAGAGGCCCGACTAGGAAAAGTGCGACAAAAATGAAGAAGAAAAAAATGAAAAAAAAATGATAACATATAAAAAAAAAATAAAAAAAAAATGATAACATATAAAAAAAAATAAAAAAAAAATGTAAATTACGATTAGCACGTATTGACAATTTGCAACAACTACCCAACCATATAACATGGTTAACAATGGGTGTGAAGTAAACTCTCCTCCGCCCCGCAGCGCAGCCTCTTACCATGATGCAGATCGAACTAGATTGTGGTTCCCTCGGATTGCACTAATGGGCACTTTTTACCCCGCAGGCTAGAACATCAAACCTCACGCGACAGGTTCGACACACCGCCCGCCTCGGCCAGAATGTCGGGCCCTCCGACACCGCCCGCCTCGGCCACTTCCTTCTCCCGCCTCCACCACTTCCTCCGCCCGACATCAATCAATCAATCGATCAATGAATCAATCAATCAATCAATCAATCAATACATCAATCTTGAACGGAAGGATTCGTTGAGATCGACGGATTTGTTGATTGGTTGGTTGGTTGATTGATTGATTGATTGTTGTCACTGGCGAGAGAGTGTTGGAGGCTACATTCGAGTTCAATGTTGTGCTCGTGCTTCGTAGATACTCTGTTTACAATGTACATTGCTTATGAGTACGCTCTTGATTACTTTGCGTAAATTGGTCAATCAATCAATCAAACAATCAATCTATCAATCAATCAATCAATCAATCAATCAATCAATCAATCTCATCCCCCTAACACCCCCCCCCCCCCCCCCCMGTACTAATTATTTCAAAAAAATACTATGTTTCACGTCAAATTTGGTGTGGGGGGTCCCCTAAAGCAGCGCAAAACAACCTTCCCTTTTTTTTTTTTTTCTTTGACTTCCCCCCCCGAAGAAAAAACAGTCGTCCAGAAACCCGGACGACCCAGACCACGGACGTCCGATGGAGACGTCCGGGGCAGACGACCGGCATCCGGACCATTGGGAACCTAGGTTTAAACAAGCTCGTTGGTCCCTCTCACCAGTGCATAGTAAAAGGTCTTTACGAGTGAAGGTAGACCAAGACTATAGACATAGAGGGAGAGAGAGAAGAAGGCAGACGCGAGAGAGGGAAGTGTGAGCTATGATGGCACTTACCTGTTGAGCCTGTTGTTGACATTTGACAGCTGGCGCTGATGAGCGCCGGGCTTGGAACTCATGTTGATCGAAGGAGACTTGTAACTCTGTTCCTCGCTATAAATTTTGAATTCACGATGTTCTCTCTCTCTAAATCTGGGTCTGATAATTGAGTTGAGCTTCCTGGTTATCATTCATCTTCTATTGGGCTTTCTGTGAGACTTCACAATCTGTGAAATCAGCGTATATGCATGTGATCTAATGCATTCCAGCAAGTGATAAACAGTCGGGTTCCTTGCAAATTTGGTATCGGAGCAGAACTTGTTACTCTCTTTACACGCGTTGGCATGATCAAGGCCGACAAGGAGGATAAGCTGGCTTGAGTACAGCTGGCGAGAGTTGAGGTGAAGAGGTGTTGGATTCGGATAGAGGGGGAAGTTGGCCGAAGAAGGGCTAAGGAGGAAAAGACTTACCTGCGATTGGAGCGATTGGAGGGAATGTGGAGTCTTCGTCAATGGCTACAAAGCAGAGAAGAACCCCATGCCCCACTTACCTCGATTGATTGTAAATTTGTGTGTCGTGTATCTGTTCCCCCTCCATTCTGGTGGTCGCTACTGCTGTCTAGATGAAACCCGTGGCTTGGTATGAACGGACAGATAGGATTAGAGAGTCAACATTTGGTCTGTCGATAGGTAGGGAAGGAAGGTTGAGTCAGGGAACTGTGTACTACCACGTTAGAATGTATATGGCTGAGAACGGAAAAACTCGTGATCATTCGGATTTGTTTCTGAAGAAAGTTTGAGTGCTCCCAGCTACCTACTCTATTGAAAGTGACTAGTCAGACCATTAAAGGCATAAATCAACAAAGTAACTCAACAGACAACAAACAAAGGAAAAAGAAAGGGAAAAAAAAAAAAGTTTTTACTTTGCATATTGATTAGGAAAATAGTATATACCTTTTGCATTGTTAAATTTTCCTATTCTGAAACAGCGACATCCAGACTTTAAAAAAAATAAAAAGTTACAGATCCCATCCACACAGAAGGCAGATTAGGATTTAGGGTATCTACTTGGTGGGCCAGCGGAGGTCATTCCTGTGCTAACACCCACCATAGACAATTATCTCATGCAGGGGTTGTTGGCCCTTTTAGTGTTGTTGGGGCCCTTTTTTAGAATCTTCTTTCCCCTGTGCTTTGGGAGGATATGTACCTCCCATATGGTAATGAGATCAGACAATGTGAAGCCAGGGCCCTCGGCTGCAAAACAGGTTGACGTAGAACGCTGGCAGACCAGAAAAAAACAGAGAAAAAAATAGAAAGAGACAGAAAAAGGAAGAGATGGGAAAAACAAAATGCAAATGGAAGAAAAAAAGATGAAAAATGAATTGAAAGAGAGAATGAAAAAGGAATTGCAGGAGGAATTAAGGAGTATAGAAGAAGAAGATGGGCCTGCTGATGACAGACTCATCAGACATCGAACTAAAAAAGACGAAAACAGTCAGTCTGGTGGGTTGAATATGCATGTCAGTCTCTTAAACTGGTATGACGAGTATAGTTATTCCAGTGACAGGATTGAAGATACAGAGGAAGAAAGGGACACGTTTGTCGCAAAATTGACATTCATTAAAGATAAAAGGGAAAGAGAACTTTTGTTAGAAGAAAAACGGGCAGAATTGCACATTCAAATGTTAGCAGCAAAACGATAAGAGCTCGGAGAGAGGAAAAAACTGCATGCAGAGGGAGAAAGGTTATAAAAAGAATTATAGGCATCGAAAGAAAAACAAACAGCAACCGAAGAACAACTTGCCCTCTTGACAACAACTGGTCTCCATACAAAACAAGAGTTGGCGGCAATGAACAAGACCTTGCAAAAAGTTGAAGCTCACCAGTATGAGTTTGAGGGAGTCTGAAATACCTTCTTGTAAAGATCTGCTGCAAAAGTCGATCAACACGTACAAGCATACATTGTAAAATTAGATGAGCAGATCAACAAAACTTTAACCCCCACCGTGATTGAGAAATTGGTAAGTAGCGGTGAAGGAGATGGAGGAGATAGAGACGGAGATAAGAAGAAAAATGGAGTGTTGCAAGAAGACACAAGAGAAGTTAAGAAAATAAAAGTAAAGGTCTCATGGACATACCCCTGCAAGAAGGAAGAAAGTGTTTTGCATTGGATTGTAGCGGTTGAGTCCTATGTGTACGGACAACGTATTCTGTATTGGGACAGGGTTCTCATGGTCAGTTCGTGCATGGCCGGAGATGCAATGAGCTTTGCAATTTCCCTGCAAAAAGAAACTAATTGTCAGTCTATGGTAGAGTATTCATAGCAAACCCGTATTGAAGATTTTTTTAAAGTGATAAGATAAAAAATTAGCCCGAAGAACTAAAATGTTAATCTTGAATATCGCTAATAGAAAATAAAAAAGTGTATTCGCACTTAAATCTACCATGGATGAACTTCTGCAATGCGTTGAACATGAACTTACCCCGACGAAGATTCTTAATAATTTTGTAAGAGCACTATCCGATCCTCTCCCCACTCAATTATATCCCTGCACCAAAGAAGAGGGGATGACTTATGAGAAATTCGACAAAGATCGCATTAGATCATGTTGGTTTCCTGGCAGAAGCAAATTATTGCAACTATTGGAAAGATTTGCAAGCGGGAAAGAAGTGGCAGAACCGCACAATCTCAGGGCATATACCTAGGAAAGATAATTTTCTTCTGACCTTTGAAGAAGGAGGTGTTGAGACTCTCTCCTATGACCAAATAGATTATGGTCTGGAGGGAGATCCCAACGGTACGGTAGTTCAGGGGGGGGACTACTTGGTCGTTGTAGCCCGTGGGGGAGGGCGATAAGGTAGAGGCCGTGGCAAAGGAAGAGGAGGCCGCGGTCCTGGAGTAAGAGGACCTGACACCCAGAGGGGTGGTGGCGAAGGAAGTTACTACGTGGGAGGAAGGGCCAATGGTCCCTCACTAGGTGGTCGAGGTTTCAACTCCACTTGGGGTAGAGGAAGAAGCACATGGTTTGAGAATTGAGATAAACCATATCCACCCCATCCTGATTTGTCGGAAGGAAGACCTTGGGAAAAGTTAGGGATTATAGAGAAAGCATGACAAGAAAGAAAAGTTGTCGACCAATGCCTTAAATGTGGCGACCCCAACCACATTATTCCATATTACCCAGATTATAAGATACCAAAAGGAAACAACCAGTAGGGGTCTCAGTTGCCTCTACAGAAACTTCGGATGTAAATAAACAGACATCCTCCCATCCGAAGGTTCCATTGGCAGAAACTGAAAAGAAAGACGGTCCCCACCTAGTTAACTGTCTAGAGGTAGTTAGTGTATGTACCTCTCTAGGTGGATCCCTCGCTGGCATAGGTGATGAGTTGACCACTCGTCGCAAAGCCTGGACCGAAATAAAAAAAATGTAAGGGACAGTTAATAATTGCAGATCTAGAAATTAATAAAGTAAGAGTATGTGGATTGGTTGATAGCGGATCAACACGCAACTATACAAGTAAGAAGGGTTTGCAAAAGTTGCATCTCGGGGTAAAGGTTCAACAGCTAGATGAGCCCGTAGTAAGTAAATAACAAATAATAGCGAAATTTAGATAGATATGTTGAAGGGATTCAGACATACTTTCGGCTCGAAGCAGAGGGGAAGGTGGAACGCATTCTCCACTCTTTGACTCTCTTGGTGGAAGATAGTCTCCCTTTTGATATTCTTTTAGGCATGAATTAGGGTAAAGTTGCAGATACGGATATAAAATTGAGGGATCATGAGTGCTGCCTCCCTAGTCCGCAAGGTGGAAAGAAGAAAATCCGCCTATTCCATGAATCTGGTAAGGAAAGCAACTTGACTCATTGTTGTATAAGTGCCCCCGCATTCGCCCGTCATGTGAAAAAACATAATTTATATGATCAAGTGTTTGTGGCATATGTGTGCCCAGTTAAGGAAGGTGAAGCTAAGGAAGAGGCAAAATCCCCAGAAATTGAGAAAATTCTGAAAGAATTCGTAGATGTGGCAGAGACCCCAAGCGGTGCGGTGGAACGACCAATCAAACATCGCATTGAAATTATCCCTGGAAGCCAGATTCGAAAGGGACCGATTTATAGAATGTCACCCAAAGAATTAGATGAACTGCGAACCTAACTTGATGGAATGCTGGAAAAGGGATGGATAAGGCATGCTCCTCGCCTTATGGTGCGCCAATGCTATTTGTGTCAAAGAAAGATGTCGGGGTCCACATGTGTATTGATTATAGGAGATTAAATGATATAACTATTAAGAGTGTTGAGCCATTACCCTGAATCGATGATTTGCTAGATCAAGTTCAAGGGAGCAGGTACTTTACAAAAATTGACCTGAAGTCTGGCTACCATCAGATTGAGGTAGAACCAGACGACCAATATAAGACTGTCTTTCGTACAAGGTATGGGCACTATGAGTTCATTGTGTTGCCCTTTGGTCTTACTAATGCACCTGCGACTTTCCAGCGAACGATGAATGAACTTTTTCGTGAATGGCTTGATAAATTCGTTGTTATATATCTAGATGATTATAGGAGATTAAATGATATAACTATTAAGAGTGCTGAGCCATTACCCAGAATCAATGATTTGTTGGATCGAGTTCAAGGGAGCAAGTACCTTATGAAAATTGACCTGAAGTTTGGCTACCATAAGATTGAGGTAGAACCAGAAGACCAATATAAGATTGTCTTTCGTACAAGGTATGGGCACTATGAGTTCATTGTGTTGCCCTTTGGTCTTACTAATGCACCTGCGACTTTCCAGCAAACAATGAATGAACTTTTTCGTTAATGGCTTGATAAATTCGTTGTTATATATCTAGATGATATGTTGATTTTTAGTTAAAGTCTGAGTGAACACTGTGAGCACCTTCGACTAGTGCTAAAAAAGTTGCTTGAGGCAAAGTTGAAACTGAACCCGAAGAAGTGTGAGTGGGCAAAGTGTCAGGTACTATATTTGGGGCATGTTATAGATGGAGATGAAATTAAACCGGAAGACACAAAAATTGCAAGTATTCGAGATTGACCCAATCCTCGTACATTGACGGAACTACGATCGTTCCTTGGATTGGTTAACTACTACCGTAAGTTTGTAAGACACTTTACGATAATTGTTGTTCCCCTTCGCAGACTATTGAAGAAGGAAACGATTTGGAAGTGGGACCAAGATTTTCCGTCTTCATTTAAGCGTCTTAATAAATGTTTGATTAACTATTCAATTTTGAAAGTTGTTTCGTTGTTACTACCGACGACGCCAATCGATACGGGATAGGCGTTGTACTCCAACAAGATGACGGACATGGATACAGGCCTGTTGAGTTTATGTCCCGACGACTGCTTAGTGAGAAGGTCGCCGCTTCCACGTATGAAAGAAAGTTATACGCACTCCGGAAAACTTTGGATCATTGGCGTCATTATCTCCTAGGTCGCCACTCTTAAGTGTACTCAGATCATGAGACACTTCGCTGGTTAAAAACGCGGACCCGGATGATACCTAAACGGACTAGGTGGGCTGCGGAAATCGATCAATACGATTTTGAGCTAAAGTCAATAAAGGGTAAGTATAACGTTATTGGTGACGCACTGAATCCAAAATTTGATTTCTTCGGTGTTATTGTAACGTATTTAGACATAGGCATCGATTTACAAGATAAGATTAGGAATGCTTATTCCACTGATCTTGTTTATGGCGCTATGCTAAAACGTGTTCAAAAAGCGTCAGAAGAGTTTCCTAACTATCGGGTAACCCAAGAACTACTGTTTCAAAGAATTGATGTGCAAGATAGACTTTGTATTCCAAATAACGAAGAGATTAAAAGTGTGATCTTAGGGGAATGCCATGACACCGAAGGTCATTTTGGGTGGAGAAAAACCTACGCTAATCTCCTGCGTTCTTACACCTGACCTCGAATGAAACATGAATGTATTGCATATGTGCAAGGCTGTCAAGTGTGCCAACGGGATAAAAGCATCACACAGGCTCCCCTTGGTCTATTGAAGCTCTTGCTTATCCCAACAGGTCCTGGAGACTTTCTGTCCATAGATTTCATGGACACTAAGGTGAAAAGTAGGAATGGGAAAAACCAAGTGATGGTAATTGTTGATAGGTTCAACAAGTTTACTGTTTTTTTAGCATTGCCTGCGGAAGCTAAAAATGACTTAGTAATTCGGGAGTTCTTTAACCATTGGGTGAAAGACTACGGACATTCCTTGGCTATTGTTAGTGACAAAGACTCTCGATTCACCAGTGAACAATGGCAGCAATGAATGAGTGTCTATGACTCTAAGTTGGCAATGTCATCAGACCGACATTCTGAGACAAATGGGCAAACCGAGAAAATAAATAAGATTTTGCAGCAATCACTACGTGTGTACATTCGTTCCGATCAGGTTGACTGGGATGAACATTTGCCCAAAGTTGCTAGTGCCTATTATAACTTTGTGCACTTGTCTACTTGTAGAACTCTGATGGAGTTACATTTGGGATGGAGTCCTCGCAGACCTATAGACTGTTTAAAACCGGATAGAGTTCATAAACTTTCGTTAGGAACCAGAGAGTTCGCAGTGCAATATCAGAAAGATTTAGAAAAGGTAAAGAAAAACATAATAAAAGCGCAACATCAAATGATCGAACAAGCCAATAAACACAGGAGACCTTCTCAGTTTGTTGTAGGAGATCTGGTTTGGGCAAAATCGAAGGAATTTATCCCAGAAGAAAACATATCTCAGAAACTGTTACCTGCCTACAGAGGACCCTGATAAATATTGGTTGTGATACGAGATGAGGATGAACCCTCCTATGTTATTGAGATACCTCCGCACTTGCATACCTACCCGGTGTTTCACGCGTCAAAGCTCCTAACTTGTGTAACTAACAAACTATTTCCCAGTCCAAGGTCAACAATTCCTCCAAGTATGGATGAAAAATTTGATGTTGATAAGATCGTTTCTGAAAGTACTATCCAGACTGGACGTAGAGGTATACCTCAGCGGCAATATAAAGTCAAATTTGCATATCAAGATCCAAGTGAAGACCGTTGGTTTACAATGGAAGAGCTAATTGAAACTGCACCGAACATAGTATCTTACTATGAAATAGCAAAAAGAGGTCTCAATACTGTGGACCGATAAGGGTTTCTCAGAGGACTTCAAAATTAGGTCGGCGAGAGTAAAAGGGCTTTTACGAATTAAAACCCTAGATGAGTACCCCAACAGCAAGGGGCTTTGTCGGCCAACACTTAAATTCACGAGCAACAACTCAACAAACAAAGTTCCCTAAGGCATATGTCGCATCCATAATGAAATAAAAAGTCGTTTCGAACAGTCACAAACAGATCTTGCACGAACAGGTATTGGACACAAATTTCAAGACTGAGTTAGGGTCATGTCTCTTCGATAAAAAGTTATGTTTGTTCAACAATAAGTCAAAGGCTACAGTCCCAGATCAGTCATAATTCCACGAGTCAGTCCTTATTCAGACTAGGAGTCCAAAAGACAGGCCCGATGGCCCAAAGCAGCAGCAAACCATCGGAAAAGACACTGGGACACATACTTTGCAACAACGGGTACTGGGCAGAAGTCCCAGGGACACTTGGGGCTGAACGCAGGCCACGCTAGACTAGTCCAGCACTATAAAGGACTGGCCAGCCTCCCATTTGGCAGATGCTCACTTCGCATGGGAGTGTGGAAGTGTCGTGGCACTTGTGCGCCAGATGTGTGTAAGTTGTGCTAGGCTGAAGAGCAGCGCTATGAGGGAAGGAAGAGAGTGCTGGCAAGAGGGAAGACAACCATAGCTGCGCCAACACTAGTTAGTGTTAGTAGGGATAGTCAGTAGGAGATACCAGTGAGTAGTATTCAGAGTAGATCCTCGTGTGATAGGGAGTGTGCATGCATGATGAGTGAAGGTAGACCAAGACTATAAACATAGAGGGAGAGAGAGAAGAAGGCAGACGAGAGAGAGGGAAGTGTGAGCTATGGTAACACTTACTTGTTGAGCGTTGTTGTTGACGTTTGACAGCTGACGTTGATGAGCGCCAGGCTTGGAACTCATGTTGATCGAAGGAGACTTGTAACTCTGTTCAGCGCTATAAACTTTGAACTCACGATATTCTCTCTCTCTAAATCTGGGTCTGATAATTGAGTTGAGCTTCCTGGTTATCATTCATTTTCTATTGGGCTTTGTGTGAGACTTCGCAATCTGTGAAATCATCGTATATGCATGTGATCTGATGCACTCCAGCAAGTGATGAACAGTCGGGTTCCTTGCAATAGCAGGGATACACTCATATGCAGAAGGTGAAGAAACTTGTCTCCGATGTGGAGTAGAAAGGAACAAGTACGTGTCAAGCATGCATCACATGAACAAATTTGTATATTCATTTAGCCCGTATACAGAATGAAATCGGTCCTTTGTGCTATTACGGCTCATCTGTGATAGCACTCTCCTTTGCGTTCCTTTTTTTCATTTATCCGACCATGTTGTCTTGAAAACCCTTATTCTTGTGCATTTGGGGCCAGTCATTCCGATTGAGCTGGGCATCTTATGATGTTTGGGTCTAAGGTTGGTGTCCTTGGTTCTCTCTGCAATATTTTGAATCCTCCGCTTTGAAGTTTCCTTTCGCCCAGCCAAGTAAATGATCGTGCACCTGAGGTTTACTTTTGTTCGTGGCAAAATCCTCCTTCCTGTGCCTACGTTGAAGGGTGTAAGCCATGTTGGATACCTGCCTTCACCTGAAGTTGAATACAATACCCTGACATTATTGTTGTACTACATTCTCCAATGTATGGTCGTTATTGCTGTAGCAGACTTTATGTTGCCCCAAATGCAGCTATAATGATTTGACGTTCTATTTAGGTCAAGTGAGTAGGGGCCTTAAGGAATGTTGTTTAATGGTGATGGACAATCTCATGCCCGAAGCTGCTTTCTGGACAGAGTTCCAGGCAAAAAAAAACCCAAAGGACCTGGTTTCCAGCATGTGTCACTCCCCAACAATAGCTGGAGCAGTCCGACGGCCAAAACCTTAATTCGCGTGGGTTCTCTTACCACCCACCAGGATAGAGGGTTAAAAAAAAAAAAAAAAAAAAAGGGCCCATAATGCTCTATAGAGAGTTTGCCAAGGATTTTAGCAAAATGGGGTTGAAGTCTAAGGTGCGTAGCATTGGGGCCCTCGGCCTGGTTGCAAACGACCTGACTTGCTAGAAAGTGTTTGCGCCCGCCGAAAGTGAAGGCGGGCCTGCACAAAATCGTTGGGGCCCATGTAGAGCCCCAACAGAGATGTTGAGGCACAGTGTACTTATTGTTGAGCCCGAGGCACATTCTGGAATGACCCTGGGCACAGCTACTGGGATAGATGCCACCAAGTCAGGACATGCCTTGCACAGCCAGACATGACAAAAGCAAGTGAGGCGCATTCACTGATAGGTTGCCACATTCTGGCTTGTTGGACGGCGACAGTGCTGCTGAAGCGCTGGCTTACTGAAGGAGCACCAGGCCAGGACGAAGAAGGGTGTTGGCAAGGCGCGAGGAAGACGCTGAAAGGGTGCAACAGGCAGGGGTCAGCAGCCATGGTCGGGCTGCTGGCGCCATAGCCGGAGGAGGGTGAGCAGAGGTCCTTGGGAGGGAAGTTGAGGTATGCGGCAATGTGAGGAGGCGCACAAGTCGCCGCGCACCTAGGGCTGAGCAGCAGGCCGGTTTGTTCAGAGTCTTCATTCGTTGTCACGCTGTTGTACTTTATGGAAGACCTGTAGTAGATAGAAGTCTACATCAATAGGGGTTCTCTGATTGTAGTCCGGGCGTTGAGCGCCAAGTTAGAATAGCAACATTGTTCCCATTGGTGTTGGAGGCGCGAACAATGTTTTCATTATTATGCCACTTCAGTGCTTTGATGTTGCTTATTTGGTATTTAGTTCCGGCTTAAGTTACCTGGATTTCTATGGAATGCTACTATTTGGCTTACCATTATCCTCACTGCTCATTTCCTTGCAATTTGTTGTCAAAGCTGGTTTGTGGAATTACTCTTTGCGCCAGTACTATCAGTTTCGTTCGTGCACGTGGGGTTGGTTACCGTGCAGTGTGAGTAGAATCATGTAGTGGGAATACCCTGGGTTGAGAGGGATGCAGGTGGAGAGTTCAAAAACTTTTTGGGAATACCTCGGGTCGATAATTTCTTGCGTAGTAGTCAAGATGGGTAGATAGGGTGTTATAAAGTTTGGCGTAGAAGAGTTAGGAGGTAGCATAAAAAATGGTATGACTAGCAGAGAGGCTAGCAATGCTATACTGACCTCTAGTAACCCCTATCTTATTGGAGAGATCTTTCTTTGTTTGCGTGCTAGATTATATCTACCATTCCAACAATGCGGGCCTTCTCCTTGAATGGAGTTGTAGGGAGATTGGGGAGACTAGACCGATACTAAGGTTGCGGAGACCATCCTCCGCACCAAGGCCCAGGTGCTTTTCAAATGGACTGATCAGGTCCGTAGAGGTAGGGCTTCAGATAGAAGGTCATTTCCCATGCCTTGACCAGATTTGCGTGCCACCTTTCCTCTGTTCATTCTCGAGGAGTTTTGGGGTTTGGGACTCGTGGTGGAGTCTCACATGATTTATGACAAGCTAGAGGGTTTGTTGCACGGTACCGCCGACCGCTATTTTATTGCTTATGCCCTTTTGATAGGCGAGCCCCGGTTGGGAGAGTACACTATCTGGTTGATAGAATTAATTCGCTACCCGGGCGAACAATCTTGCAAAGGCAAAGATAATAAACTGGGCACTAACCATGGTATTCCAATGAAGACCGTATAGACCCCCCCCCATACGAACACCTTCTTGAAAAGATCGAATTGGTAATATTCGAAAGAGATGTATCACATTCTTCAGAATTTGTCGTTTTGCCTAGACTTCTTACCTATACCAGAGTCCACTCTCTAAGGATCAGAGTATATAGTCGAATCCCCAACAATGTCGCTACATGTCGTGCATATCGATCCCTCGAGTTGAAACTTTTCTCTTTGCATCTTCTCTTTAGTCCCCTCTGCTCCTCCTCAAATCAAACCCCGTTATGTCCAACAAACAATCAAGGCCTTGAGTGCCTCAGGGTCCGCAATGTCATGTGCTGCCACTATTTCCATGACCCTATTTAACTCGGTTAGGCTACGCGACAACACCTCGACCTTTTTTTCCTCCTCCGACTCTTCCAAAAGTCTTCGCCTCTCGTTCTCTGATTCTTCAATAGTGAACAAGCTAGGGTTAGGTCAGTTCCTCACACTCTTCGGCTATGTAACCGTTTGAACGCGTGGAACACGCGTTCGCGTTCGAACGCCCTCGTTCAAACAGTCGTGGTCCGCGTTCATACGCGTTCAAACGCGTTGTGCGCCACATGGCGAGAATTTGCCGAACGCGACCGACCCTGCCATATGAGCGCATGGCGGACTACGGGTGGGGGGAATTGGATTTTCAAAAAAAAAAAAAAAAAAAAAAAAGGCAGTGTATATTTTCATGTACTAGCGGTAAATTCATTCCATTTTGCTCATTATATCGATAGAAGTACCATGAGGTC
>BFEA01000336.1:1119682-1145670 GCA_003427395.1 Chara braunii
CTCTCTCTCTCTCTCTCTCTCTCTCTCTCTCTCTCTCTCTCTCTCTCTCTCTATCTATCTATCTATCTATCTATCTATCTATCTATTTATCTATCTATCTATTTATCTATCTATCTATCTATCTATTTATCTATCTCACACACACACACACACATACACACACACGCAAACACACAAAAAACAGAAAAAAAAAATAATTATGGCAGTGTATATTTTCACGTTGTAGCGGTAGATTCATGCGATTTTGCTCATCACATCGATGGAAGTACCATAAGGTGAGCAGCGCGGTTGGAGATTTACCTCTCTCTCTCTCTCTCACACACACACACGCACACACACACACACACACACACATACACACACACACACACACACACACATACAAAAAAAGAGAAAAAAAAAAACAAAGTGTGGCAGACTGGCAGTGTATATTTCCACGTTGTAGCCGTAGATTCATTCGATTGTGCTCATCACATCGTTGATGGAAGTGCCATGAGGTGAGTCGCGCGGTTGGAAACTTGCCTCTTCTCTCTCTCTCTCTGTCTCTCTCTCTCTCTCTCTCTCTCACACACACACACACAGACATACACACATACACACACACACACACACACGGCCCTAGCACCACACCCCCGTGCCAAAAGCTGAACGCGAAACGCGGGTTCAATGAACGCACGGTAACACAGCTCTTGGGCCCCGTGTTCGAGAGAAGGTTAACAACAGTCGTATTTTTCATCACCACTTCAGGACACCCTTCACTACTTCAGGATGCAGCCTACATAAACAGGTGGTTTTCAGGGTCTTAGGACCTTTCACCACTTCAGGACCATTCAGGTCTGAAAATCCTTAATGGTCTTGAAGTGGTGAAAGCTCCGAAGACCCTGAAAACCACTTGTTTAGGCAGGCTGCATCCTCAAGTGGTGAAGGGTGGTTTTCATGGTTTTCGGACCTTTCACCACTTCAGGACCATTCAGGATTTTCAGACCGCCCAAAACTTTCACTTGACCACTTCTGGATACCCTTCACCACTTAAGGATGCAGTCTGCCTAAACAGGTGGTTTTCAGGGTTTTTGGACCTTTCACCACTTTATGACCATTCAGGATTTTCAAACTGCCAAAAACTCTCACTTCATATTTTTATTCCTGAATTTTCAGCTACTCGATAACCGCTTGTGCCGTGTTCAGGCAGTGATGACTTCACAGTTCCCACAGGTCGGATCACACAAGAGCAATATCATCGTCTTATCGTGCTTGTTAAAAAATAATGTTTCAATTTTACATAAGAATGATCTTCCAAGAAGAATAGGATGATCTACATCCTGCATAACGAAGAAATAAGTCCTCGCCTTCACCTTACCGACCTCAACGACGACATTCGAAGTCATCCTACAAAACGCCGCCTTGCAATTGGCACCTTGCAGGACGCCACAATCCGAGCGGTCTATCTCCATGCCCAACGCAATTGCATCCCTCTCCCTGATGATGTTCATCTCCGCGGCTGTATCCACCATCGCGGTACAATTTGATCCTTTCACCATCAAGTCCACCAATCCGCCGGGCACACACTTCCAGTCTATTTTAGTCTTCTGCCCATTCTGCTTCCTTTGGCAGACTCGTACTTAAATGAACATTTGGTACCAACCGTCGTGGAAGCCTTCCCTTTAACCCATAACGGAGTCTTGGAGTAGACGCTAGAATGTCCTTTAGATTCATGAGGTTATTGTGACCTTCAAGCAACATGTGCACCATTCTCTCTACATCAAAGCCTTTTTCCAGCCGAACCACATACTTCTTTTTTTTTGGCGCACTATTGCGCAGAATTGGTTCGGCTTCCTCCTGGACTCCTTTTTTCTTAGCTGTTTGCTCCGCTCGCCGATCTTTTTCCAGGCAGAGCCTCTCATCGTCCTCGTCCTCATCATCATCATCCTAAATCTCCACTGCCTTTTTTCATCACTTCTGCTCAGGCTCCTTTCGAGGAGGCTTCTGACTGGCGCTCGCCTTACTCTAGCCCTTGGTTTGGGCCGCTTGTGGTACCCTTCCATGCTATGCAGGGGGCCTAAAGGTCATACTAGACCTAGGTGCTGACCCCACCGTTGCTACTCCATGATACCCTTGACGCGCCGATACCGATTCAAGATCGGACTCATAGAGAAGAACCTCTGGTGGGGAAACCGAGACCTAGTTCTGATCGTCGTCTTGTCTGCTACGTGAAATAATACATGAGGAGTTCGAAGATTATCCTTAAATTGCGTCTTGATCTGTGTGTTCTAATGATGGGCAACAGACAGAATTAAACGTCATTGTACTCGTTGAATAGCCCCCGAAGCCCCCGTTGAATCTCGTTTAACGGGAAAACAAGGGTCTTTTGTTGAGTCCAAAAAAACGGATTCGGGCCGTTGGGCCTCGGACACGTGGCCCTTCATGAACAAACACTAAAACCTGAAAAAAAATAAAAAATTGGACCCCTATTTACGAGTCCCGAAACCTACCTAGAAGCTAGGTTACAAGCCCGTACGTTCGGGACCCTTTTTTATTCCGGGTTGTCCGATCGAACAACTCCCTCAGTTGTCCGAGCGGGGCCCAGTGTCCGGGGTGGCCGAAAAATCGCTTGTGGGTTCGACGGGGGTTTCGGCCCTGTGGTGATGTTTTTTGGGGTTGTAGTACCCCCCTTCCGTTTGCCCGATTTTAGTGAGGCGTGTAGGGCCTCCGAAAACGAGACCGAAAAAGGCTCGGTCTAGGCCGTCAGATCTAAGAGATCCACGGCTTTAAACCACTACGAGCCTCCAATCCCCTTTCCCCCGCCTGCCCCATCCTGTCGTCTCCAAACATACCTGGAAGTATGTGTATGTTTGTAAGTGTGTGTGTGTGCGCGCACGTGATTGTTGGTGTGTGTATGTGTGTGTATGTGTGTGTATGTATGTTTGTGTTTACGTGTATTTGTGTGTTATGTGTCTGTGTGTGTATGCATATCGTTTTTTTACCTTTTTGTTAATCGTTTTTATGTTGTTTTTTTTTTTTTTTTAAATACGTGAAAGTTAAAAAAAAAAAAAAACGTTAAACATCTTTGAAAGATCTACAATCCTATATTTTTTATTTTTTTTTATATTTTTTTTAAGCCTTAAAAAAATATTCGTGAAACCCCAAAAAAACACCCATTTCATTTTTTTTCCCCCCATTGTGATTATGTTTTTTATTCTAAAAGAATATAGTAAAAGCTAAAAAAATCAAAATAAAAATATGGGGTTATGAACCTCAAAATTGAAAAATATCTACAACCGCTCAACCCCATGTTTTTTATTTGTTTTAGGGATGATTTTTCGTCCATTCAAAAAATATTTGCAGAACCCGTTGTAACCCATGTAACGGGCTTTTAACGGGGATTCAACGCAATTTCAGCACGTGTTGAATCTTTTAATGTGGAGGCCTCGTTGAATCAATTTCCGAACAGAAAACTCTTGATCACCCAAGGTGTCGGTGTAAGGCTCGGTTCACGCGAGGATATAGAAAGTGCAGGGCCGACCATAAATGGTTTCTTAGACACAAGGGTGAACGAGTTGCATACCTTAGACACCGTTGCTCTCTCGATGCAATCAGGATGTCGGATACAGAGGAAGGAAGTTTTCAATTGGTACTCGAATATTATTATTGTTTTATTACCATTGACGTATTCATCTGTGCATGCGATTTACTTTTAATTGTGATTAATTAAAGTGTTACAGAGTGCTGACACTTAGCAGATAGATGTGGATTAGAACTGTAACAGTCTATGATTTGTAATTCAGTTTACCACTGCTGTCGTAAAACTATGAAATCAAAGATAAAATCATTTGGGTGGTAGCTTATAACACTTACCAAATATTTATTTATTTATTTTAAATCGGCCAGACTCATGCTGTGGTAGGTCCCACTAAGGATATTAGTGCAGACAAGGTCAACTCTAACAGATGAGCGAATATAGTAAAGAGAAGGAGGAAGGGACTGATGAGGGTAGGCTTGCACGACAAAGGACCCGTAGGTTACCGTACCTGCACCAGACCTTACCATCGGTGGTGAAAGGCAAATTTGGACGGAGAGTGCAGTTGAGTGTTCGCGTACGACAAGGGAGGCAGCAACAACAACAACATTTGCGTCAGCAACCGCAGAGTGTGCATTAGCTGCAGTAGAAGTTACTGCAGGAGCAATGGGTTCAACTGCACTTCCACAACCAGCAGACGTCAGCGACAATGAGGTCTTAGACACAGCAGACGCCAGGGATGATCTCTATGTCTACTGTCTCTTCCTGCAGGATAAGTACACGACCCATAGTCAGTCAGATTGTAGGTCCGTAGTACAAACAGCCACCTCTACCCTCTAGAGATGAATTAGAACTCCAGCATGTAGAGTTACTCCGCTTGAAGTTAGAGAAGGATCTTAGAGACGCTACCGAAAGAGAAAATGATTAGAAATAGACAGACCAGACTGGAAAGCAGAGAGGCAGATATTATTGCGCTAGACGACTTAACGCTTGGAGACACTAGTAGAGTGTTGAAGGTGAGTCTGCTCAGTATGCATGCATATACAGACAACAGAGTGGATGATATCCAGTTCATCCTTGACCAGGAAGGTATGACAGGCTCCTTCCTCGACAGTCAGACCCAGTTTCCGACCCCACGCCGCTTATCTATCACCATCATCCTATTCGGAGATGTCAGACCCTTTTGTACCTCAATTTGGTCTCATACCAAGTGGCGCGTCAGCAACAGTAGCACAAACTACTGCTTCTTCATCTTAAAATCTAGCTGCTGCAGCCGCAGGGCAACAACCGGTCCAGCCACCTGTGCAACAACCGGTTCAGGCTCGCCCACAACAACCTTGGTACTCAAAGGCTTCACTAAAACCGCCTACGACCTTCTCTGGAAACAAGAAGGATGAGGTCTTCGACACTTGGTTGAGGACAGTTCCAGTGTAGGTGCGGGCCAAGGGTACATTGCGTGAGGAGGAAGTGATAACTGCTGCATCATACTTATAGAGATTAGCAACTCGATGGTAAGATGGACTGGTGGCATCCAAGGGGTACGGTACAAGGATAAATGACTGGGCGAAGGCGGTAGAGAAGATGAGGAAGCTTACTACGAACAAGAATGAGGGTTGATATTGCGGATACGAGAACAAGCTGTGAATGGCCCATGCCGTATTAACGAAGGGAACGGAGGGAAGCTGGTAGTGGGGGAACCTGAGTTTCTCTCACCACAGGAGCAAGCTTTGATGGTGGATTTGATGAAGTGGCATCGCGAGTATGTGTTTGATGACGACCTGCGGGGGAGGTTGGACGTGGACAAGATTCCAATGATCTGGATCCATACCGTACCACATGAGCCGTGAAACTTAAGAGGCGCGTGATACCCTAATCCTGACAAGGAGAAGGTGGTGGATTACCTTGATGGTAAGATGCGGACGTACGTTGTTGATTACTCCAGCGGACCGTATGCCTCCCCGTGGTTTTGTTTTGTCAAGCCTCATGGGGCGCTACGGTGGGTACAAGATTTACCGTGATTGAATGTTGGAACAAAGCAGGGTGTGGAAGGTTTGTCAAATGCAGACGCATTGTCCGAGTCATGCGAAGAGAGGCCTATAATTTCACTTATAGACCTTTATTCCGGGTATGACCAGTTTTTCATCTATCCGCAGGATAGGCCGGTAACAACAATGGATATGCCAAGATGTTTGATACACATGAATGTAGCCCCACAAGGGTGGACCAATGCAGTGACGATGGTTCAAAGACATATGATCCGGGTCATGCAGTCGGTTAGTTCACATATCACTCAACCATATATCGATGATTTAGTGGTAAAGGGACCAAAGGAGAAGGGAGAAGATGAAGTCATGCCAGAACTAAGACATTTTGTTTGGAAGCATGTCCAGGACCTTCATAAAGTACTGACCTTGCTAGAAAAGCATAACCTTACGGCAAGTGGACCAAAATTCAGGCATTGCATGAAGGAAGTTACTATGTTGGGATTTGTCTGTAACGAGAATTGTCGACGGCCGGACGTAAAGAAAACAGACAAAATTATTGAGTGACGAGTGAAGGTTAATAACAGTCGTATTTTTCATCACCACTTCAGGATGCAGTCTGCCTAAACAGGTGGTTTTCAGGGTCTTCGGACCTTTCACCACTTCAGGACCATTCAGGTCTGAAAATCCTGAATGATCCTGAAGTGGTGAAAGCTCCGAAGACCCTGAAAACCACATGTTTAGGCAGGTTGCATCCTCAAGTGGTGAAGGGTGGTTTTCATGGTCTTCAGACCTTTCACCACTTCAGGACCATTCAGGATTTTCAGACTGCCCAAAACTCTCACTTGACCGCTTCAAGACACCCTTCACCACTTCAGAATGTAGCCTGCCTAAACAGGTGGTTTTCAGGGTCTTCGGACCTTTCACCGCTTAAGGACCATTCAAGATTTTCAGACTGCCAAAAACTGTCACTTCAGAATTTTCATTCCTGAATTTTCAGCCACCCGATAACCGCTTGTGTGAGTGACCAGTACCATTCCATTTGATAACAGATGTTAGGAGCTTCCTCGGCACGAGCGGATTTTGGAGGAGCTTCATCAAAAACTTTGTCGCTAAGACGGAGCATTTGAGAAAACTGGTGCGTCGGAATCAGGAATGGGTTTGGGGTGAAAATCAGGAAAAGGTTGTAAAGAGCATGAAGGTAGAATTCAAGGAAGGAGGCTTGATGTTGGGGGTACCAGACTATGAGGCCACAGAGGTCAGACCCTTTATCATCGAGACGGACGCAAAACCGACTGCCTTCGGAGGGGTTATAGTGCAAGCACACATTGAAGGGAAGGAGATATCGCTGAGATTTGAGAACAAAATTCTTAACACGACTGAGAGGAACTACTCCCAGTTTAAGAAGGAGGTGCTCGCGGTTCTCCACTGCAAAGGATCTTCTAAAATTACATTTTTGGCAGAAGATTGATATTGAGGGTAGACCCAACTGTGCTTGCTTGCACCCTGAAGAATTATGCTCCATCAGATCCAACGGTCGCCAGATGGTTGACTTACATCTGGATGTTCAATTTTGAGTTGGAGATAATTCCAATAAGCAAGAATAGAGAAGATGGGTTGAGCCGTATCGACTAGGACAAGCCAGAGAAAGGGGCCGTAGAAGATACGTCACCAGTTGATGGGTTCTTGGATAAAGAGAAAAACGTCTGTCTCCACATGAATGAGTGGTCCTTACGAGTGTCTAGTTGTGTGGGTCACATAATATGGATAACGCCAAGGGGATATAAGCAGAAGGCAGAGTTAGTTGTTAAGTCTTTTAAAGAAAAAGATTCATGGGGAGGCAAATACTTTTAGTGGATGATGGAGTTGGCATTGACAAGCACTCATAGTCTGGCAGAGGAAGTAATAATGATAGAGGAAGGTCCTTATTAGGTAGAGGAACACGAACTGATGGGAGGAATGTACCTCCTCACCAATACGCTTTTGCACGGGGACCTTGATCGGAGAGGCTCGTTTAATCCAACTTAGAGCGAGGATCTAGTGTCGGAAAGCCAGAACGGTGAGTTTGAGGAAGGGGGGATTAAGAAAGTATTTTGTGCAGAGGAATATGATGAGATCTACCTAGAGCTGGGACTGCCTCTATCGTGCAAAATGAGGAACAGGGATGCAAGCGTGAAGGCCCAGAAATTGAGACACCTTTATGTGGTAAGGGACGACCATCTTTTTATAAAATGCCAAGTGGGGAATCCTAGGAGGATTGTCTGTGGAAGGAATCGACAAATCGACATCATGGCAGCCTTACATGATGGCATAGTGGGAGGGCATCGAGGGATAAGTGCCACATGCGCCAAGATAAGCGAACTGTATCACTGGATGAAATGTTAGACGTGGTCAGTAAGTATTGCCAATCTTGTGTACATTGTCAAGCGAGATCGTCTCAAATGCTAGAGGAATCGTTGCATCCAACGCTAGAAAGGGAGGTAAGTGTCGTTGTGCATCTAGATTTGTTGTTAATGTCATTTGGGGATAATGGTTATAACTACATCTTCGATGCGCGTGTTAATCTTACGGGCTTCGTGGATGGCCGAGCCATCCGTACGAAGACTGATGCGGTTTTGGTAAGCTGCATCGAAGAGTATTACATGCGTTGTCCCTTTGTCAAGGAATTTATGATGGATAGAGCATCAAAATTCACTTGCTTGGAGGTGCAAGTTTTTCTATCAGGATATGGCGTGGTAGCGAATTATACCAAAACCTCGCATCCCCAAACGAATACGTCAGTCGAAAGAGGGCATCACAAATCTCCTTGCCCAATGGACTGAAGGCAGACCTAGCCACTGACCAAGGTACTTAAGGGCAACTTTCTTCGTCAAAAATGTCACAGGAGAAAGGACCACTAAGTACGCGCCTGCTACATTGTGGTATGAAAGGCATGCCAATTTCCCTATTGAGAGCTTTCTGAAGACCTGGAGGCGTCAGGACTTGAAAACCAACCTGTCCTGTGAAGAGTTCCTCGATATTTGGGCATGACAGGTGAGCGTCATTGAGGAGAGGATCCAACAAGCGTCTCACCAGGTAGAAAGAAGTTGTATGGACGACAAGGCTCGATGGGATCGGTTGGAGCGCGTACGTAAAGCACCTTTGGCAGTGGGGGATGTCGTACTACTATACAACTCATCGCTAGAGACGCAGTGGTCTAGGAAGCTCGACAAATGGTGGCTAGGGCCATATCAGATTGTGCTATGTGGGGACTTTGGAGCCTACCAGATTTTATTTTCATTTTGGATAAAGTTTTTAAGTATAGATTGGTATACTTGTTTTTGAAAGAAGACTCTATACAAATCATTATTTTTAAAATGCATGGCTCTGTTTGTCTATCATAAAGCGAATTTGAGAGTCAGCCTTGATGGTCTCCAAACGTTCGATTTTATGGTCGCATTTGCAAACGAGAATTTGGAACCTAGATACTTTGCTCCCCTTCATTGCGGTTGACCGAGGGTCCACAAGAGACTACTATGGAAGCTTTGAAACCAATCCTAAAGCGAAGATTGATTTTTCCGCAGTTCTTTTCATGTTTGCCTTTGAGTTCTCTTTAGGCACGAAGTGCAACCATCTAAGTAATTTTCCCAACCTGATATCAACGAAACTAAAACACTGATGAGTCAGTGTACAGAGGAACCTTTGTGAGATTGTATTACAGAACGAGTTTGCCAAAGAAGTGTTTCATGTGATTTCTTGGAGGAGCAACTCTGCCGACGAACCTGTGGGATTCAGACGTGAAGCGTCTGCTCGTCGAACCTTTGCCAAGGTGGAGAACGTCATTGCCTACAAGATTTAGGAGCTAAACGGGACGGGGTGGAAAGATTGAGTGTCAGGAACGAGGTTGAAAAAGTTCGTGGCACGGGAAGAGGTGACATAAGCACCCTAACTCCCTATGATAGAAGCCTATCTAGGATAGTAAGCGTCCTAGTTTTGTCTCAGAGAAAATGAGAGGATATGATGCATGGGCTAGATGTGTGTTTGTTTAGACCTGAGTAGCTCTACTCGCCTGTTTGCTTACCCCTTTGTGTGTCCGTCGTCTCCTTCACTTGTTGTGCAGGTCCGACTTTACGAAGACAACCATGCCAAGAGGAGGGAGGGAGGTGCGACCACCGCAGAGACCATTGAGGGCATCAGGGGATACGAATGGCATGGGTCTTACCGGAGGGAACACACGCCTGTGTATGACAATGGGGACATAAAGCTCTTTTTGGACGACTTCCTGGACTATGCGAGGCACATACAGTGGACCATACCAAAGATGATACGGAGGTTAAGAGGGGCAGGTCGGTTCGAGGAACCCATTGCACGGATTCGCAGGGAGGCTCAAACTTGGCAAGAGGTAGAGTTGAGGATGCAGGGGTTGAGACCTTCACCGGTGGGGCCAGATGGAGTACCGATCCGACAAGAGATAGGGAACGTATAAGAGTTTATCCGCTTTTGAGCAGTTCATGCACGCGCAGGGCATATTGAGAGATGAGTGGACGCAGGCGTTGGCATTGTGGACCAGAAAGGCGGAGACACCGTTGGACAGGCAGATCCGGGATAGGGCACGTAACTGGAAGGACTGCAAGGCACGCCTTAGAAAGGCATTTCGATGCTCAGAGCCAGAGCGACCTCAACCTAGGGTCGAGAGGAGGCAGAGGAACAGGGGACAGAGGGATCCTGACCCGAGAGAGATCGCCTAAACTCGAGGGGGACGAAAGGCACTCGCCGGGAGAGAGGAGGGGCCGTCGCAACCTATCCAAGAGCGGGAGGGGTATCCTGAGTGTGGATTAGGGTCAGTGACATTCCAGCGCTACACTTAAGGAAGGCTGCGGGAATCTCCTCAACATGCGCCGAACTCGACGGAAGCGACGCCACTAGAGGGACCTCTACAGAGTTTGGAGGCGCACTTGAATGTTTCACAGTGGGGGATGCCACAAACAGGCATGGAGCCTCGGGACCCAGCAGGGGATGTGCCGATGGAGGAGGCGCAGGAGCCAGGAGCAAAGTTAAAGCAAGGAGGTCAGGTAGAATGACATGCCGAGGAGGTGATTGAGGTTAGGGATGATACCCCTCCTCAGATCCCAGTTCCAGAGCAGGGGCCTCTGCCAGTGCCAGAGGCTACCCAGGAGGCAAGAGAAGAGCCCCAACATGGAGAGATTCCATCATCCCCTCCAGGCACAACCCTTTCACATAAAATGAGGGAGGATATGAAGCGACAGGAGGCGGATTGGAGGAGAGAAGCTCATGCTGTCGTCAACATGCATCTGGCAACATGTGCCTAGAACATCCTGTCATCAGGGCGTGCGCATCCATTGAGCCACCACAAGAGCCACCCTAGGCGACCAGATAGGCGTGGGTTGAGGTCCCAGCAGAGGAGGTTTTCCGGGCGGAGAGGAGAGCACCACCAAGAGAGACAGCTGGAAAGAGGCGAGTCAGGAGATGCATAGAGGAGATATGGTGAGAGAGAGAGAGAGATTGGAGGCAGTTAGGACTCTCCCTGACCAACCACTGAACGTACACCCCAACCCACGCCGAGTCGCTACGATCTGGGAGGAGTTTTGGGGATAGAGAGTTGGAGAGCACGACCCGGAGAGACTAGGGGACAAGGCGAAAGCAGGAGTTGAGGCTGCAAGAGAGGTGGATGAGGACCTGGATAGGAGGATCCACACTTCGACTAGGATTTCTTTCCACAAGCACCTAATGTTGGAGGGTGCCTTAGTAGAGAAGAAGTCAGAGATATCCGATCTGACGGGGGTTTGAAGGCAGCTGAGGCAGAGATTAGGGAGCTCAAGGCGCGAATGACAGGGCAGGCCACTACCTTCCAGGACACTGTGCAAGACTTGAGGCAACAACTTCGAGACATGGCAGCAAGGATCGAGAGAGAGACGTCGACCACGGTGGTAGATTGGACCGAGAGTCGCCGCTATGGCATTCAGGGCGAGGCAGTGCAGGGTCAATTTGGACAGCGACCTGGGGCAGAGCCTTCCCAAGAGCCATCCATTGAGAAGGTCATCCTGGAGCCAGCAGAGGCAGAGGCGAAGAGGGAGGCAAAGAGGGAGGCTTTTGAATTCAAGGCGCCTACCAAGCTTGCCACTCAGGATGTCGCTTTATCATAGTCAGGGACAGTATCCTTGTCAGTGCCAGCTAGGAGCGGATCACAGGTGGCTGTCAGTGAGTCTGCTCAGGGATCCAATGAGGGGTCCATGGATGTACTCCTCCTGGAGGCACTTAGTACAATACACGAGGGAGTGAGTTCGCCTATGCCTAAGCAGAGGATGGGTACACCTCATGAAGGGGAGACAGTGCTCATAATGGGAGACGTGCATGAGGGAAGGCCACGGAGGCTGGATACACCTGAGTATAGGCCAGAGGTAGGTGGAGTGCAGGGCGAGCTGGGTACTTAGATATCGGAGTCAGGACCTGAGGAGCCCATCGACATACCCCAATGTCATGGGATGGCCAAGGAGGCTACAGAGGCACCACCATCATCGAACTCTCAGAGGAAGAGCAAGAGAGTTCGAAGGACGAGTGACCAATCTTATTTCTTCTGCAAGAAGGGGGAGCATCGGACCTTACAGTGTCCGAAGTTTCTAAAGAACAAGGCAACAGGGAATGTCATAGAGAGGGATGGAAATATGTATGATAGACAGGGACAAGTAGTAGGCAAAACAAGGAGGAGTTAAGTGCGTAGGGACTGGTTTGTCAACGAGTCACTAAGAGGCTACTCATTGCTGTGAGAAAGTCGTGGCAAACAAGTAGGAATAGTTTCATTCTAAGTGTTGAGATTGAGTTGAGTCTGTATCATACTTGAGTCAGGGATATGCATTTTTATTTTGGGATTCTAGTACGTACGCTACTTAACTGTACATATGTAGATTCACTGCGTATGACTGACTTTCAGGATTTCATTAGTGATTTAAGAGTTAGGGTTTAATTGTGTGATATATGAACGTCGTGGCTATCCTTGACTCTTGAGAGTCATACTCGTCTGATTTTTAAGTGTATTTTTAAGAGTGTGGTTACCTGTACACCACTTTGGAATTGATTTTTGCTCAGCTTGAGCAAGTGTGTGAGTTTGGGTCTATTCTTGTTTTTCGATGGGATACCCCATCCCTTAGTGTATATTGAGTTAAGATTCCTTGAGAGTATTTCTTGTATATGACGATCACAATCACTCCCATATTGTGTAGATTTATTTTGATGTATGATGATTTTGTGTCAGAGATGTACAGGAAACATCTCGTGTGCTTTGTATCTTGTGAATGTAAATGTATGTGAGTTGCCTACCCTTTGGTATACTTGTGCAGCCTGGGTACGAGCAGATGAAGGGGCCAAGTATAAAGAGAGGAAGTGCAATACGTTTTGTGGAAGAATGTGAGAATCCTAAGGGATTTATGAGTCTTTGAGACTCGAGTGTTTTACCATGCCAAATGTTTATCGTTAAGTTGTGACGAGGACGCATAAGTTGGTCTCTCAGTTTTGAATGGTTTTATGATGGAAACACCTTCAAGTGGGAAGAAAGTTATTCGTTCATTTGGAGACTCATCTTCAAGATGTTTTAAAAAAGGTCATATGGAGGATCATCCTTGAGAGAAAAGGATGACCGGGAAACCTAATGGGTGAAACCCCTTCAACTGAAAGGTGGTTAAAATATTTAATGGCATGGAAAGCTAGTTTTGAATGATAAAGTCTAACGAGAAGTACCAAGAAATTAGTTTTTTTACTATTGGCGAAAGTTTTTGGATGTTGCAAAAGTGGTTCATTCGGGAGATATCATTAAGATGTATGAGTTACTTGCTCTGATAAAGTTGGAGGTCACGGCTTTGTGAATCTAGCGGTAATTTTGTTTTGTGAATGTGGAAAGATGTCGCACTCTCTGTGTTGTTCCACAAAGAACTGGTAAATACCTTTTGAGTGTGATAGACCTTTGTGTAGTCCCGCAATAGGCCAGTGTTTATTGCGACATACCGTCCAACCACTTGATTGCTAATCCTAAGGCATATGCTAGAATACTCAGCTAACAGTAAAGTGTAGCATCACTAGGGCGCAACCCCTAGTGTTGTCTGCTGACTGGCAGAACCTGGCAGCAGACCCACGTCTCACCAGAGCGGTAAAAACTTAAAAGGTGTGGCCGCCTCGGAGGGTTGTACTTCCGCGGGATATCTGTTGGATGAAGAGTCGAGTCAATTGAGTCCTTGGGTAGTTTTGATTGAATGCTTATGGGAGAAGGCCCATCGTTGCGTAACCAGCGAGGGCACTACCGCTAACATAACAACGTGGTGGGCCGTCGATCGGGCTCGATCAACCAGATTATAGTGGGTCAAGATGGATACATGACTTTTCTGTACTAGACCGCAGGAAGAGTCCGAAATAAGAGTTAAATATATATACTTGATTATGAGAATTTTTTTAATGGAGACGAGAATGCCTTCAAAGGTCTCGGTTAGGGTCTATGTCCCTAGTTACGACCCTGCTTGCAGGGCGAAAATTAAATGGGACATCTAACGAGAAACCTGCGTTTCTTTAGGACAAAGGGAAAAAGACTGTGGAGAGGGTCGTTGAAACTTATGTTGTAGTACGCATGCTTAGTACATCGGCGTCTTAGTGTTAGGACAATGGAAACTTAGGTTAGAATCCTGACAGCATAGAGTTGTGTTTGGCATGGATTGATGAAAGTCTCGAACCAGAGTCTGTCGGTCAATCGGATTGGTTCCTTTCTCGTCAACATTTTTGAGTTGTGGATGAATTGATATCTTTTGATTATTTAGAGCAACGAGGACATCGCTTAATATAGTCCGGTAAGTTGTCGGCGCGAATACCCTTACAAGGGTATCCGCCCTGGTTTTTCCAAATGACAGAAAAATAAGTTTGGTTCAGATTCTGAGTACGCCGCACGAGTCGCAAATGTGTCTATTGTTTACGCTGACTGAATGATTGACTAAGAGTAGAGAGCGTGTGGGCGCGCAAAGTTAAGGTGCACATGATCTTTTTCATTTTGATGGTTTAAAGCTGGCATGATGTCGACCAAGTTTTTATTATGTTTCGTGTACATACACGCGAAGGACGGGCCGCCATTTGATAGGCACAAGGTTTGACGGAATGGACTTAGTGGGCGACCAAGGTGCGACTATGGAACGTCTCAGTAGGCCCGCGTGTGGCGAGGTATCGACTTATATAAGTGTCCGCTAGTACTAGGCTCAGCCTTGGGCCTAACACTATTGGTTATGGTGTTGAAGTATCAAGCAACAAGTTCGGGGATCGAGGCCAGCAGTCGGAGGCAAGGGAATAGCGAAGCATAGTGAAGAGAACTGGGGGGTTGGGAGCCCGACAGGGCTATCCTCCTTGGTCTTTGCCTGCCGACCTAGGCAACAGACCCGATTGGTACGGACAAAAAGAGGTGCCGGTGGGTTATCTCTCACATTACCTCACCTTCTCGTTTAATTTTGCCAGTTTTATTTTCTAGTTTATATTTCCGGTCCAGACATCAGTATCGGGGCCGATCTCAAATCGGACTGGGCTAAGCTCAGCCGGTATGACCCCGAATTGTTGAAGCACAGAAAGCTCGAATTCACATATCCCACAGATGGAAAGGATAAATTACTATGAATCGCTTGAGGTTGGTCAACTCAATGACAGTAAAGAAGTTGAGCGTCATGCGCCTCTCTGCAGGTGTGTCATCCGCCACCCATGAGCTGTTGTGAGAGGTTTGAGAGTGAGTATGTTCGTGGGAACTTGCAGGCAACGAAATATGCCTGAGCAGGGTGAGGCCAGAGGAAAGTCTGGTGGAGGCACGTAGCGATATTAACAAGTAAATTGTACGTTGGGTTTGGGTAGACAGACAGAAATCTAGATTGTCGCCGCCTAACTGCTGACCCTATCCAGAGCCCCCACAAAGTGCAAAGTGGCCGAACTGCAAGAGGGCAATCGAAAATCCGAAGACTTACCAATTGTTGAAGGAGCGGTCGTGAGGTGAGGGCTTACCTATCGGAAGAAAGTAAGTTGCGAGGCAGGAGATTTACCTGTTGACTGTGCCAGAAGGCACCCGTTGTGGTGTCAGACCTAGCCTGCAGTTCGGAGCCACCTGGGACTGAGAGGGAGGCTCATGGCGAATGCGGACGTACAAAAAATTATCCGTCGGGTGAGTATAGGTGTTGTGGATTAATCGAGTCGGTCGGTCGCAGTATCTCTCAGAGCTTTATATAGTGCAGCTCGTGCTGACAATAGCTAGCCGACGTAGGTGTAAGACCAAGCAATACCGGAGCAGACCATAGCAGCGAAGGAGAACGATGATACATAGAGTAGTACTAGTATATGTATACTGAGCAACACCAGACTTGAGCGGGCTAGTGGCCAACATAACAATTACAATGTCGTAGCAATTCAAGATAAATGTTGATATGTGTTATCATATTATTCACTTATTAGGTTTCGTAAAGTAATTGATACAAGAATATGATAGCAAAAAAAAAACAAGAGTAAATAATGAAATTAGCAACGAAGAGTAGACATAGAGAATTACCATCAGATAATAATAGAATAGATCCATCATAGACTTTCGCCCCCATAAGTACATTATATGTAATTCATGAATGTATGAGGGCCACGAAGTGGGAGAGACAGGATTCGAACCTACGTAGAAATATAACCTTCAACAGATTTTCAGTCTGTCGCTTTTATCCACTCATCTCTCTAGGTTGGATTCGAACCAACGACCCAATAGATAGGGTAAGCAGTGTGTGTAATCTGACTAAGCTTCCCTTCGAACCGTGCGTGCAAGATTCCCAAGTACACGGTTCTCCATCAGTTTGGTAAGACTACTAACTATTTTCCTTCCATTTTCATGTAGTATAGAAACTCTGACGCCACACTTCGTGTCGGCACACAGACAAAAAAGTTGAAGGCGTTCCCAAATTTTCTTGATAGAGAGAACTTTGTTGCACTTAGGGTCGCCTATATTAAGTGTCTTTCTTTTACATGATCAGTATGATTATCTTGTTAACAAAAAAAATCATATGTAAAACATGCCAATAGTGACAAAATTCATGTGAGCTACTAACGAATATGCAATGCTCGTTTTCAGATCGATTTGTCTTAATGTAGTTAAGGAAGTATATATTATAGCAATCACACTAAGAGTATAAATGAAAGGAGTGAAATAAAGAGTAGCTTCTGGAAACATTGGTATTGAAAATCTTAAAAATCATAAGTTCCCAATTTTGAGAGAATTCTGGCTAAGATAACAGATTCAGCGGTGGGTGTTTCTACATGAGCTTAAGGTAACCAAATATGAACTAGTACCATAGGTACTTTCACTACGAAAGACGCAAAAAAAACAATCCATAACAATATTTGAAGGAGGCGGACAAAAACGAGGTAGGAGGGATATGGCAGAAGTAAGGAATTAATGTTTTTCTTGATTCTTGATAGAATCAAGCGAGGAAGAGTGATAGAATAGGGTTCTTGGTGCATGTGAACGTGATGGTAAGACTCGTTTCGACACTAAGGGCACAAGGTGGGAGGTAAGCAGAAAAGGCAGTGCGTGGAGGCATCGAGAAAATGACCATGGCGATGGTGAGGGCAAATATCGTATTACACGTGTGAGACATAGCAAGGATGAGTGAATGATTGTGTGTTTCGGGAGTTTAGCTGCTGTGAATCATGTGGCGGTGTTAGTTTTTCGTTAGGGTGATTAATTTGGCTAGTGTATTTCGTATTAGTTGCGCTAAAGGGGGGGAGGTTATGAAAGCAACAATGAATCTTTTCATTTTCTAACGGAAGATTTATTTTTGTTTTGCATTTTTTTATTTCTAACTATTGAAAACGGGGGAGCAAACGTAACAGGGAGAGAGAATTCACCTGGATGGTCGAGCTGATCATACGAGATGGAGTGAAGGGGTGAGACTGTGGTGTTGAGTTTCGTGTGGCTGCTTCGGTGTAAGATTAACAGTGTACCTCCCATACGTTACCAGTAGAATCCGTCTCTGTCGGCGTATTTAGCACATACCTGTTCGACGAACTAGCGATGTGGATGAACCGAAAGTCGAAGTGCGGTTCCAAACTACTCGTTTAGCCACAAAATTATGCACTGTATCTTTTTGTGTTCTAACAGAAGATTCCTTCTCGTTTTACACAGACAGATGCGTGTTGGGAGTCAAGCATGCTGATATCATCTGGGGACACCGTCATGATCCAACTGCTTGATTGTCACTCCTTAACAGGACGTGTTGTATTGTTACCTCGACCGCTCGTACCCCCATTGTGATCCGGCTTCGTTCCAGGGATCCATCACCTCGATAGTGGGACTACTACCTCGATCGCGCTTTTGGAGCATGCCACCGAGGTCATGTCACCTGCTCGCCACACTGCAGAGGGCAGCTGAGCGCAGCAGAGGGAAAGGGTGGGGACGATAGAGTTAGAGGCGTACCCACTGATGGAGGTGTCACCCGCCTGTTTGATCGAGGTGATAAGAAGGCAAGCCAAGAGGGGAGAAGACTTACCTATCGGTCGAGGTGTTGCCCACTTTGACAAGCAAGGTAGTTGCCGACCAACCACGGGGGACGAAGATTACCTGTGAGCCGAAGTGTTGCCCGGTCTTTCTAAGCAGAGTGGCTGCAAGCGAGCAGGGAAACTTGGAGGCTTATGTACTGATCGACTTACCTTCCCTGAACGAGGTGACCAAAGGAGAGCTGCGAGGCTGCAATCCTATCCAATGACCGTTGCGCTGCTCATTCCCTATTGTATGGGGACGTGAAAAACAAGTTGTGCATCAGAAGACAGTTGCAAAGATCGCAGGCCTGGCAACTGCTCGGCGCTCCCCTCGTTCCACCAGCCTGTGCAGTAAGGTCGGTCTGTGCAACAACAGATCAACCGCAAGGTTGCAGCCTCTTGCATAGTTAAACAGATTTGGGATCACGGGCTAAGTTCTTTGAAGAAGGGGATTGCTACAAATTGAGAGATTGTCAGCGAGCCAACAACTAGCGGTTGGACTTTAGTTGGTCAGACTGCAACGAGTTTCGGCCACCATTGCAGGGCCCTCAGGCGCATGAAGGTATCGAGGTTCTCTCCTGCGAGTTGAGTTTGCCCCTCTCCTGTATCTCGAGAGTCTTAAGCCCTTCCTTCCGCCCTTCTTACTCTAAGTCTGATTTGTGCTTACGAGAGGAAGGCGGCAGGCGGAATTGCAACCCGTAGGACCGTATCAAGACTCTGTGGGGAGTTTGCCCATCGATTGCGGGAACTCTTCTGGGACCTAGGCGAGGTTCTGGAGGCACGGAACTAAGTGGTAACCATCCTTCCCTTCTACAAACCCAGTACTAACCCCTACCTGTACATCTTTCTATGCTTTGACTGAGTACACTGCATGTATCTCATATTTGACTTTATGTTTGACTTTTAGGACTTAAGTCATACTTCAGTAAAAGAATGCATGCGCAATCTCAATTTCATTTTTGTTGTTTGCCTGAAGTCAGATTGTAAAGAGGGTTCGCATCAGGGGGAAGGTGGGAGGAAGGTGGTTTTTGCTTGCGTTTAACTAGGTCAACCAAAGACTGGGCAATGTTCCTAAGTTTGATGACTCAGTGCTATGTTTATTTTGACTGCATGGAGGACCAAACAATTGTTTCATAAGTTTGGATGGTTTGGTCGCTCTGACTTGTGAGGGCTGGATGTGCTTGTTTTTCAGGGACCAAGCAATTGTTCCATAAGTTTGGATGACTTGGTTGCCTTTGTTTATTTTTTTGGGTTTCTGATGTTTCTTTTTATTATGAAAGAAAGTGTTTAAGCAATTGTTCTAGAAGATTGGATAACTCTAACTCTTTCTTATTTATTATGAGGGAGGATCAAGCGAAGGGTTGGACAATTGTTCCATAAGATTGGATGGTCTAGTCTGGAGTCACGTATGTGCTAGAACCAAAGGGGTAAATTTTATTTATACTCTTATACTATTCTACTTATGAACAGACTAGTTAGACAATTGTTCCTAAGTTGGATGGTCTGACTGCAAGTTATCACAAATGAAGAGAGTATTAACTAAGAATAAACTAGTGGTAAGAAGGGGAAGGTTGAACCTTGTTTCTAAGTTGAACGGTTTAGTCATATGCTATCTTAAAAGATTAAGTGCAGAAATTTATACATAAGTTGGCTATTTTAAACAGTTCAGGGTGGTTCAGCATCGCACTAAGTTGGACGGCCTAGTCACACGCCCGAAGAAAGGAAAAGTTGTGGTGCCCTGTGTTTGTGTATATTCAATGGTTGAGCTAGACAATTGTTCCTAAGTTGGATGGTCTAGCTTTATGTCTTATATAAGTTGGGTATAAGAGACAAATTATTGAAAGACTATGAACTATTGTTTGGCAAGGTTTAACATTGGGGCTGGTGAGAGAACTTATCATTGTGGTTTGGACTTGCATGTGGCAAAGAACCTTACTTAGTCTTAGTGTCATTTTGATAAGTAGTTGCTTTAGATGTTCGCCACATGCTAAAACTATAGGAGTTAGTTCAATTACTGCATTTAATGAGCTAACGTTTTTTTACTTAGGTCAATTTTTACGTTTTATGAGATCATTTGTTATACTTGTCTTTTTATAAATATTGGAAAGGTACTTCTCCTACGAGAAGCGCTGTCGAAAATTTTACAAAACTAAAGAGTTAGTAAAATCAGACTTTCAAAGTTCAACCTTTTGTTTAAGGTTTATATCTTTCTTAGTAGAAATTTGAAAAAAAATAAATTATAGGGGAAGTGTTGCCCAAATTTTTACTAATTCAGGAAGTTAAAAAAAAAATTGGCTTTGAGAAATCAAAGTTATTTCAGATTTTATACTTAGTTTCATATAAATTTTGGGAAGCTACTTTCTCTACGGAAAGCGTCGTCGAAATTTTTACAAATCTAAGGGGTTAGTTAAATTTTGTCTTAATGAAACTCAACTTTTATTTTGAGTTTTTATTTGGCGTAGTATAAATTTGAAAAGTCTACTTCTCTAAAGGAGATGCTGCCCAAATTTTTACTAATTCAAGGAGTTAAACAAAATTTGACTTTCGAGAGTTAATAATTATTTTCAGTATTCATATTCGGGCCAGTATAAATTCTCAGAAGGCACTTCTCCTTCGGGAAGCGCTGCCGAAATTTTCTTAGTGTAAAGGAGTGAGATTATATTTTGATAGGTGGTGATTCTGGCGATCCACCCTGCATAGAGGAGATGTTGTTGGTCTTCCTTTCTTTGGACACCTGTTAGGAGGTAGACTTAGACTTAGTATTGAAAGGATTTTTAGAGAGAATTTGTTCTGGAGATTCATTCCCCAAACACTGATAATCTAGCCTTGGGAATTGACCTGTCTTGTGTTACAGGTCCTCCTTCGATTCAAAATTTGGACTAGTGGCAACTTGATCCCACGAGGATCATCTTCTGTTATCACTGATAACAGGTTAGTTGCTGATTCGTCGGTTTACGATTCAACTTCAGTTCACTCTCGCCAACTCAACCTAAAGGCTTTAGCCCTATTGTTTGAATTGTTTCGTTGGGTTCTCACCTAGACTTTATCAAATGACAATTTAACAAAGATACTGAGTATTTTATTTAGGAAGGTTGAAAAAAGGTTGAAGTTTTGTATGGCTGAAGTGAGGGGTGTGAGCGTAGAGAGTGGTTGAAGTTAACCCCCTGTAGTGCATGGACTTTCGGTTGAATCTTTGATGTGATGACAAATATGTTATGTGATTCGGACTCTGGATTGGATTGTTTACGATCACATATACATGATTGAAGGGAGTCTCACTGTGATTGTGAGAAGTGATCGTCTCATATTATAACCTTTTTTTATATATACGTACATATGTCCTGAGTGTTCGCGCGACATATTGTGACCGTGCGTAAGGGTAAAAACAGATTACGTCTTGAGAGAAAAGGGAGATTTCGTTTTACCCTTTTGCTTTTTAGATTATTATAGTTGGACATTGGAGTCTGTTGCGGTCGTCAAAGTCAAACCCCTTGATCTCTCTCTAGGCCCTGTATGATGGAGCTTGCCCCCAAGGCCACGAGAGATGACTGTCACCACATACCAGAACCTGTGTACCAACCACTCTCCGCAAGGTGCAGAAGAGGGTGTGGTGATCAACCGTCGTGGCGGTTGTCTTGCGTCGAGGGATTAACCCCTCAAGGCGCATGTCAGCCGACACTTGAGTGTCGAACGCAACCATCGAGACCATCGAGGACCACGTGATTTTGGATACTACATAGTACGTCATTATTGGGACTGCTTACGCATGCTTGCATTGCTAGTCGATATAAGTAAGCCTTGCGTCCACGTGGTTTTATCTGAAGTTTCACGCGCGACGCCTAATTGATTTTTGTGTTAAAAAGGTTGTGGGTTGGGTACTTAATGGACTAGGAATGTGTATGTTTCGTTTTGTGTGAGGTTTTTTTTTTTTTTTTTTTTAGTGTGATGTAATCCATAGTCAGTGGGATGCGTCGTAGTCGACCGACGACGAATCGCGTTTGGGACTTCAGCCCCCCAATGCATCAGTTCGTGTGCGGGTCCGATAGAGGCGTAGGATCACTCGTACCCCCTATGCTACAACATATGAGAAGCGCTCTCGGTTGGCCTACCTCTGCGACTGCAGCTGATTAGCTTTCGTATTGTGGACTAGTAGCTCGGCGGGGATACACCCACCGAAGGGAGGTGACAACTCCTGCAGTGGAGATAAGTTGTACCTCGCGTAGGCCTTATCCTGTCATAGGGCCTCGCGAGAGGTATGGCTGGCGCACTCGGTCGGAGCGGCTACGGAAGCTTCATTTGTACCGCGATAAGACCAAATCCTCCGTAACGCGGCCGGGAAAGTCCCCCTGCAGGACCAATGCGCTCGACAGCGTGCCAACCGACACTTTAGTGTCAAAACGATCCTCAAACTCATTGAGGGCCGCGTGATTATGGGTACCACATAGTATGTCATCCCTATGACTACTTGCATATTCATGCATGGCTAGTCGATATGACAATTCTTATGTCGTCGCAATATTTATTCAGAGTTTGCTGTCAAAAGGTTACGGTTCGGATGTGAAAAAGAGACTAGGTGCTATTTATGTATGTAGTTTGGTTTTATTTTTTGTAAAGTGTATCGAGTGGTTAGACTAGTCGTTCTAGTTGACCGGCGCAGAGTCGAGCTCGAGAGATCAGCCCCCGGAGCGTCGGTTCACGCGCGGATCTGATTCAGACATTCGACCTCACGTAACCCCTTTGGTACAACGACCGAGAAACACCCTCAGCTAGGCCACCTCTCTGATTGCACTTGAGAAGCTTCCGCACGTGGTTCGATAGCTCGGCGGGGATACGGTTGCCTAAGGGTGGTGACAACCCCTTGGGCAGAGGTAAGTTGTTCCTCAAGCGACCTCTATTTTATTCAAGGGGTTCGCGAGAGGTATGACTGGCGCACTCCGTCGGAGCGGCAACCGCTCTTTTGAGCAAAAGTCCTGCGAAATTCTGCATGACGCGGCTGGGAGGGTCCCCCTGTGGGACCGATCCACTCGACACACCGTGCTTCCAGCACGGCCCTTTAGAGTAACCGCACTCTCTCACGAGATCCGCCACCGGGAACAATGTTGACCCTCAAGATAGAGCGCTTACGAATCCTTAACTAGAAGAGAACAATCAAGTTCGAACTCTCTTCCTCACGGTAACAAGAGATTGAGACGGAAAAATAAGGTAAGGGAACAACGTACCTCAAGATAGTTTTCCCTAACCACACATTTCTCACTAATTGAGCCAACGTGCATTTTGATGATCAGTTATAGCCTCGGTACCACCAACAATACAATATCGTGCCACCTCAACCAAAATGTCATGTCAGCATGCTCTCATCATTCCATATTCATTCGTTGTCGCCACAACCTTCTGGTCGCACTCCCCTCTACCTAGGAGTGACCCACCAAGTCATCATCATAGTATTCTCACTGCGTAGAAGCTTCGTCAACGCACCAAGTAACAAAGTCGCCAACATCGGTAACGACGATATCGAACAAGGTCCAATACCAAATTGCAAGGAATATGAGCGAGAGCAATAGACAGCAATCCAAATTACAAAATCACGAAGTAGCACAGATAGTCATGCACCAAGCAAAGAACATAATGCACTAAGATACCATCCAAATAAGAGCAATGCAATAAACGCAAATGTCAATGTCGGTGCTTTCTGGCCATATCCTCATAGTATCCAATGTTGCTCCTACTGCCTGGCACCCAACGCCCAACCTACACTATTGAACCTACCTAGCCTATCTACGATCATGCAGAAGGAGCACATCGAAGTTAAAAACCAATGTACAAAACGTTATCACCAATGCAAACCGCCAACATACAGTAGTTACGTTCTCTCTCCTCCCGTCATCACACCCTTTTTCCTCTATGCATGCGCCTCTTACTCGAAGACCACTATCAGCATCACCGTGCATGCGCACCAGCAGCCCGGCTATGGTCGTCGTGCGCCTACCCTCGACAGCACCCCTCTCACCTCGAGGTCGTGTGTGCACATCTAGCCCGCAGCTTCGCCCAACTGCTCATGCGTTAATGCAGCGGCGTGGCCACATTGCTCAGTCAGGCCAGAATGTTGTGCCCATGGGCTCTCATTTTCCTACATGGATAGTGTGCCCTATCGCTGGCTGTTCTCGGCCTGATGTGTAGGGGCCAGTAGCTTCAGGTTGATCCAAAGTATCAACGCCCATGCAAAGTTTCAGATACTGCCCTAGGCCTCGTGTTGTTAGGCACGTCCATGTAGCCCTCTAGACTCCTAGTGCAGCGTGCCTCTAACTGCCCTAGCCTAGAGCCAGGGCTACCGGGCTATTAAGACCAGTTGTTGCCTGACCCCACACGTCGTATGCTAATTCAGTCCATTCCAGTCCTACCCGGTACCACTGTCGGTACCAGTCCAGTCCAGTCCAGTCGGTCTGCTGAGGGTGTACCGCAACTTCAGTTTGTTTTCAGTCTCATACTTCATTTGCACAGTTTGGAGTACGTGCGTGTTCAGTCTTCGTAGGAGTTGCGTTGTCCCTTCCCTCTCCATCTCCATCTCCATCTCCCTTATCCCTTTATCTTGATCCTGACGGACTGTCATCTTGGCGGGTCCGTCACACTGGTATCAGGGCGGGAATTGTCCCCACTCCTACCCATCTCATCCCGCAAGTGTGAGAAAATGTAATATCGGTAGCAGGATTTTGACCTTTTTTAGGAGCAAAAAAACGGGAAACAGAGGGAAAAAAAGGAGCAGCACCGAGTGACGCACACGTCGTGAAAAAGGAGAGTGCCATCAGAATGCAGACGCACAAGCGTCAAGGCCAAGTCCAACACCGCCTCACATTCACACACTCGGCACGTGCCCACGCTGCCCCGCTGCCCCTCCCCACCTTGCTCCTGGATTATAATATATCAATATCCAGGAGTGCAGCTGCCAAGGTTTGAACCTGATCAGCTGCCAGCCATGCGCGTGTGTAGCTAGTGCCTTAACACATTGGCCAAACCCTATACTTGTTATTTTATTGTGGCACGTTGGTGTTGAAGAGTGTCATGCCAACTATTTACACCCCCCCCCGGTCGGCGACCGGTGAGCAGCGGCCAACATGATACCAACGGGCGAAACCCCCCACATCGTGGCTGCTGCTACCTGCGCATGTGGCCATCTCCAGTGCCACGTGGCAGATTGTTGAAGATCTTGAACGCCCCCTCTAGCCAGGGGGCTGTACTACACTGGGATCGAGGTGGCTAATCAAGATCTCAACACGCCCAGATGATGATGATGTTTATTTTATTTTTTTTCTATTGCTGCAACTGGAGTTTGGCAGTAGTGAAGACCCCTCCTGGCTGGGGGACTATGACTGTGCAATCAAGGTGGCTGATCAAGATCTCAGCCCACCCTAAATTATTTTTATTATTCTTTTTCTGCTGCAGCAGCAGACTCCCAGCACCTTGAAGATCAAGATCCTATGGATATTGATGACCTTGTTTGCTCTTGATCAACCAAGAGCATGGTATGACTCCCTACTGACTGACCTACTCTCTCCGAACACTTCTCTCTCTCTCTCCACTCCACCCTTTAATCATATTTTTTTAACCCTACCACTAATCCCCCACCATATCTCACTCTCCTCTCCTCCTCACTTACTCTCTTCCACTACTCTTATTTTCTCCTCTCCATTTTTCTCATCCTTTCTCTCCCACTGTCTCACCTTCCTCTTCTCATTTCTTCCTCCTATTACAACCTCATCATCCCACTCACCCCTCCTCCCCCCCCAACTTCAAATTTTTCTATTTTTCTTATTTTGTTGTTCTCTTTGTTTTATATTTTATTCTTTCTTCCAAAAAAATGGATTATCTTCTTACCTCCTTATTCCATTTTCTTAATTTATTTTTTTCTAGGTTACCAATGGTCCGGAGGGCGGTCGTCTCCCCCGGACGTCTCCGTCGGACATCCGTGGTCAGGGTCGGGCGAC